>JASDQU010010805.1:120232-145816 GCA_032191745.1 Picea mariana | reverse complement strand
GGTTTATGTTAAGAACGGGATGAATAACAAAAAAATATTCCAGATTTTTCCTAGGTGCCACCATTTGGGAGAATCGAAGCTATCTTTCAGCCTCATTTTTCAGATTTCTGGTTTTTCCTGTTTCAGTCCTGATATTGCGGGAGTTGTTTTGGTGAGATGGAGACGAATTCGGAGAAACCAAAGGAGATTTTTGTCCAGAACATGCTCATCTATAGTAAACTTCTCCATATTGTGCATAGGTATCACTTTTGAGTATAAACAAATGTCTGAGAGTACCCCTATTTTCAGCAAATTCGACCAAATTTTCAGTTCCAGATTTTTGGGGATTTGTTGCTATTTTTGGCCGAGGTGGTTGAATTCGACCTCCTGAGACTGGGGAGAGTCTTTTTTATATATTGTAATGAGTCAAATGTGAATTTTGTGTTCATTCTTGCACCCAAAAAGGTTGTTCTCTGTAATATTTTTCAGATCCACCAATAATACAAAGGAATTAATTCATAGGATTCTTGCGTCTGGACTTTGGTGATGTTATTCTTGCTATGTTAATGTTTTCTTACTCTGTTATCACCTTATTTCCTAATTATAACTGATAAAAGGAATTTAAAGAACATAATTTACTTAGTGTACTATGTATCTGGCCTTTTATCATTCTGCATGTTATTCTTCTGATTTTAGGTTAAATAAATTCTCGAATGCTTCTTTACTTAAATGGGCCTTTCAATTGCTCTATCTTCCATCACATTTAATTTTAATCGATTTAATGTCTTGGCTATATCACCCTATGAAGAAGCCTTTTAAAATCTGTTTATCTGACCTTAATTTTTAACACAGACCCCATAGCCGAATGGGATTCTAAAGCAATCCTTCAACCAAATACCTCAAACAAATCATGTTCTACATAGCTAGCCTAAGATCCATACACAAACAAAGTTATATCAGATAGAGATATCCCTCTCTGAGTCTTGGAGGGCTAGATCCAAGACTCAAAGTGGTTTTGATGTTACCTCTGTGACTGCCTCCATAGCCTTGGGAAAATTACAGAGTGCTAACATAGGCTAGCTATGAATTCATGAGCATTTACAATATGGATAAGGATTGATGCTCAACATCTGTACTATCTATATAAACACTAAAGAAACTACAATCCATTGGGATCTCTTGGGATGGCTTCATCCTCCAAACATTTAAAGGTCATTAATTACATTCTTTTCATAAATTCAAAATTCAAAAAGGTGCTTCCTCTTTTAGGAATCCAAATCAGATCCTAAGTACACGTTGGATGATGCGCTATCCTCTAGCCTGGCTTCCTTTCAATTATGATGGCAATGCTCCTGCATCACCCTCGGCATAAAATAGTATCCTCAACATAAAAGAATATTCTCAACAAAAAATATATACAAGGAGGGTACACTTGCATGTGCAATCAACAGTTATAACCAGCTGCAGTCTCCACTAAATGCTTAATTGTAGGAATATAGAGGCATCCCGCGAGCTTAGGAATGAGATTAGCATTCCCATTGGTTGAATTTCTTGATCGTGTGTGTGAACCAAACAAAAGACCGTGTGTGATTTTTGTTCTCTTTCTGTTTAGAATCATCCAACAGAATCTTAAGGGAATGCCGCTCCATTCCTGGAGTAGGCATGCCCCCTTTTTTGTTTGTGTGTGTGTGTGTGTGTGTATGAGAGCGAGGGGATGTTGGAGAGTGTGAGTTGAAGATTTATGTTCTGTAAAACTCTGTTATTTTTAGACTTAATATACTACTGATTTATATGTGGAGTACTTTCATAATCTTGTTCTAGTGAACCTGTGAGTTGGAGCACAACCCGAACCTTGAGCATGGCCCACTCAAGGTAAGGTGTCGTGCTCATTATTTCTTTTATTTTCTATATATAGTTAATTTGGCATGCTGATTTTTTATTTATTTCTAGATTTGTTTAGATAGCTTCCATTTAATTTACAACATGTTATTTTAGTACTCTTCCATCTTTATTATTAGTAGATTGTGTATCGGATGATGCTACAAAATTACTTGTAGATTCTGCCATTATTCCTTGTAGGTTATGTTGTGCTACCAAATGACAATGCTACTAAATTAGGATGTTGAAAAGTTAGAGTTTGTAGAATCAATGTATTCTCTGTTGATGCTTTAGTATGTTGAGCAAAGTGTTAAGTTTTAGATATGATCTCCAATGGTAGTAACATTCAAGGTGCCATTAACTAAGTGGAAATTGGGAATGTTGTTGATTCTCCTTTTGTGATTTTTTTTTCAACATTTAGATTCATTTTTCATTTGTAGTGTGAATATTAGATTAGATAATTGGGTTTGTTTCTAATGTCGTTTTAGTTTATGTTTTCTACGGGATTACATTGTCCTTAATATTACCTGGTGAACAGAGTTAAGTAGTAGTATTACAAGCTTAGTTCTCGGTAGACTAACTACACGAGGTGCCACCAGTTTGGTTGAGGGTCAATGACATTGTCAATTCCATTTTTCATGCTTATGATTGTAGTAGATTGGATTGCATAATAGTGGTAAAAGTCTTACTCTTGTGTATACTGCACCGAGAGCCTCATAAGACTAAATTGAACCCCGTGTTGACAATTTAAATGCTAAGTGTATTGTGGAACCAACAATTGGAAGACATATTTACACCTCGTCAAAAAATCAAGGGTAAATAAACAAGTATTCTTCCAATCAAGGTATCACACTGAGCTCAAGACTCATCATGTTGGTCTCTAGAGTCTCCATGATGTATCCCTAGCCTCCACACATCACACAAGAACAAGGCTACAATAACATCCAAGGAATTAGCTCTAGTAGCGTCATGTTCTTCTCTAGTCTTTACATGCATAGCCCTAGCGTCTCACAAGAGAAAATCCTAGCATCCCACAAGAGAATACTCTCCAAGAACATCCAAGACGTCTCTCTCTTATTCATGTCTTCCCCTAAGGTTTACATCACAAAACCTAGTGTCTTTCTCCCTAGAATATTTATCCAAGACAAATACAAAGATAGAATAAAGTATAATGATAATGTTTCATAACAAAATCTCTCTACTTCCTTCTTATATAGTAGGTAAGAGAACCTAACATAAAAGGACTTATGTCCATACAAGTAACCAAGAACACAACCCCACATGAAGCACTCTACAATATAAGGATGTACAAGTGTCATACTAGTAATTATCCAACCCCCAAGATTTAATACCCTCCAAGAAAGATTCTCCTAGGGCTCAAAGCCCCTCAACCAGGATGGTGTGCTCTCCCAATAGGCTCTTAGTCCAATGCTACTTCATCCACAGTGTTTTTCAAGTGTCCTCATTCAAGGCATTCCTCCTCTAAATATGTGCCACATGTCCTCTCATGTTCCCTAATGCTTCTTCATGTGTGTCATGTTATTACCATGATCTAATTCTTCTCATCAACATATGTGTCTAGGTGCACAACCAAACTCTATGAAGTATGCTCCTGTTATAACCCTAAATTACACCATACATGCATACCTGGCATCAGGCCATCTTACTTACTATTTTTGCCAAGACATCATTGAACAGCTCTTCTTAAAAACATTATTTTTGAATATGTATGTTCCCTGCACCATTACTGCCTGCGTATGTATGTTAGATACACCATTATTGCCTACGTACATGCGCTAGCTACACTATTACAGCCCGCGTATGCCCACAAAAGTTGTAAAAATTAAAAAGTTGCAAGGAATTCATTGAGATTGCGGGCTATTGGGTAGTTTCCCAACTATCCCACCGCCTATAGCTCATCACCCAACCAAATAACCATCCTTTTGTCATATAAAAGGAGGTGTTGGGGTCTCATTCCAACAAGAAGTCTAAGAATAGTGAAACTCTTCCCATTTCACTTTCCCCCCTTGCCCCAAGAATTTGCAGCCACATTGTGAGTTTTGAGCCAGAATTCCCCATTCTTACCTTTTTCCTCCATTGCAAGCCTAATCCATTTCCTAGAGAGATCTAAAGAGGAGAAAGATACATGGAAGCGTAGTTGGAGCTTGGTGAAGAGGAGCTCGGATAAGGTTTAAGGAGCAGTCGTCGATTTCATTGTAAGTAACTTTGTGAGATTAATAGAAAGAAGTACTTTTTCTATCCCGCCATATGATGTGTTCAATATTTATGTTTGATTTACATTTTATTATGACATCTAACCCACTAATTCATAAATGAGATGCATGTTTGTAGTTTCTTGTTTGTCTTATTGTGAATGCAGGTCAGCCCTGGGAGGAGACTTGTAGTTGAGGAACAACCGAATGCAAAATGATCGACACAGGACACAAAGTTTAAGGTAGAGTTACCAGATCTTTTTACTTCGTATTGTATGCATGAATGTGGGGAATAGTCAGGGTAGTTGTTAAAAAGTAGGAGACTTTAGATGGTTATCTTTGCCTACACATTGAACCCTAGTGTAGTTTGTAGGGGGGTTTTCCCGCTATAGCAGAATTGGCGACCATACTGGGGAAGCCTCTAGGGTTTTTAGGGGATATTTTTGGGTGTTTTAATTGGTTTGATTACCTTTTTGAGTTCTTTGTAATTTGTTGAGTCTTTAAGGGATTCTGGTCTGCCATACCAGTACTCCTTACCTTGTCAGCCTGACTGTTAGTTTTCTTTTTTTGAGAAGGTACAAAGGTGTACACGGCCTGCAGTGGGTCTGTACGCGACCTGTAGTGGGTCTGCATGCATACATACGTGCCCTACCTTTGGACAGCCCGCGTACATATGCAGGCTGCTTAAGTGTCAATAGCATGCCTGTGTCAGGAAGATTTTTCCTTAAGAAGGGGTAGTCAACCCCTTCCCTGATTGAACTCTGAATTCTCATGGGTTTCTTGATTTAGTATTGGTCTTTGTTGTTATAGTCTTTAGCATGGGTTTGACGTCAGTTTCTTTATCTTTTAAAGATTTCTTGTGTTGTTTTTTTTTTTTGAAAAGGGTTTTGGACGAGTTTGTGAGTCTTTTATGATTAACCTGTTTGGTATCATCAGTGACTCCCTGCGATCCGCAGTGGACCAAAAGTCAATTTGTTGGTCTTGTATTGTCTTCACTTTTTCCCCTTTTTATTTTCTTTAAAGAAAAAGAAAAAGAATTCATTTTCAAGTTTCTTGTTTGAAGCATATAAAAAAAAATAGAAAAATATTCGCTTTCTTTGTTTGGTTAAGTAGTTAGGTTAGTTATATTGCTTGTCAGGAAAAAGAGTGTTTTTCTTAAGTTCTTTACCGAATGCTTATAACATTAAGTAGCTCATAGTCGAGAGAAACCTTGTTTTAGGTTTTTCCTTTAAAATATCTTAGAAAAAGTTAGTTTGAAAAGTTGGTTAAAGAGTTGAAATTGCAAATCATTATTTGGAAAAAAGAAGTAGTTTTTGCTTTCAGTTTCATTTTAACGCTCTTCTCTTTCGTCTCTTAAAACACACCACTAGTTTCATTACCGCTTCCTTGACATAAAACAAGCCACTTAAAATTAATGCTAAATTAAAATTTACTAGACTTTATGTTTGTAGGGTCTATCAACTAGTCTAGGCTAGAGCCTTGATCTAGGTTGTAGAGGAAACTCTTCAAGGCTTTAAAAACAAGCATAGAAGTCAGTGCTAGGGAGTGTAAAAATTCCAGTAAACGTGAAAGTTATCCGGGAACCCCCTCTAACACAGGGGCTGATCATGAGTTTGTGTGTGGAAAGGTAGCGGAGATAACCCCTCCAAAGCCATACCAAGCATAGTGGGGAACACATATAGAGGACTTGTCTTGGGATTCTGTCGGTCGCATTTGCCACAGAGTTTTATGGGTCTCGAATCCGTTCGAGGTCCTCAGTCATCTTCCAGAACACTTTCTTTCGATACCCTTGATAAGTTTCAGGCTTGATACCCTGCTCATTGTGGTCCACCTGACTGTCGACTGTACCCGCCTGGTGACTCTTCGCGAGCTGGCAACCTAGTTGCCTTTATTTTAGGGACTTACACAGGTGACTGCGGGGGTATACCAAGGTACCTAGGGAAGACATCAGTCCACGCTTTGCATAGTATACCCAGAGTGTGCTTTCATTTTCAAGTTGCACTTGAACCAGTAAGTTGCTCTAGTGTTGGCTGGTGTAACTATTCTTCCAACTAGTTAGTGGTTTGCTTGCTTTATCTCATAGGAACTTTTCTAGTGTGTGTTGGTTTTCAATGTTATAAAAATACTTAGTGTGTCGTTGATATTATCACACAATGGAAGATCAAGAGCCCCACCAGTCATGAAGGATTTTGGGCCTGCCACTGGTTAACTTGGAGCCACCACTGCCACCTCTATGGCGAAGAGTAGACCAGGATGGGTCTTTGGAGGCAACTGAGCCGCAGGAAACTGTGCCCGAGCCATCTCCCAGAGGAGAACATTTGAATACAGAGAATCCTACCATTTCTGAACTTGGAGCGGAAGATCTCAGGTCATATAACTCTTCGATCACTAAATTTTCGGCACTTAATTGTGGTACAAGTTGTCCCTCCAAGGGTAAATCATCACGAGCATCAAATAGTCTTGCAAGAAACAATGGAAGCAAATTTTGTTACTTTGTCAAGGAGTCCTCACACTCCCTCTAAGGCTGCCACAACTGGGGGTGTTCCACCTCCTAACTCACCTTTGAAGGTACGAACCACTATGGTCTCGATCGCCTCTACTTTGGGCAGTGGTATGATTCTGTCTATGGTGGCAATCACTACATCATTCACACAGAGTGCGACGTGTCCTCCATTTTCATACAGGATGCCCAGCTTCGATATGAATTTCGTCCTCTCCTACTCCACCCTACAGACCATGGGTCTAGGGGCAGGGAGCTCAAATGCTCCTTTGAAAGGGTCCATGGGGGCCACCTCATCCCCCTATAATTCTTTCCCTTATGGTACGGTTCATATACCTCCATCGTCCCCCTCGCTCGGCGGTGCTTCCCAGCAGTCCATCTGGCCGAACATGAACTACAATTTGTTTGGAGCAGGTAGTCAAGGCCCTTCTTCCAACACCACGCCGGTGGGTTATTTGTTGTTCTCTTTGTTCGACATGTTTGGTAATAACTCATTCTCGTCAGCTGTAGTCTCAGCCGAGGGAAACCCTAGTTTTGGACAACACAATCCTGTGCAGGGTACTATTCTTGCACAGGGTGAAAACACAGGAGTCTCTTCCTCACAAGGACCCTGGAATCCATGGCACAGATCAGTTCCCTCATCATGGATGTTGATCAGGGAAAACCCCTTCCATGGTCAATGGAACCCTGGGCAAGGTTGAGTGCCTATGCCTGTCGGATCGACAGGGGGAAACCCTTTCTAGAACCTTTGGAATATGACGCAGGGAGAAATCCCTTCCTAGCCCTCAATGTCCAACTATGGGAGTCAGTCAATAACGTCTAAACAAGTGCAGTATCTGAATGTTGGCCACGACCATGTTTTTTACCAGAACCCTGGTCAACAGCCTAACTTTTCCTGGCAACTTTGTGCCAGTCAAAATCCAGACTCTTTTTTCCTTGTACCTAGTCAACAACATAAACTACCATTTCTGGCGACATTGCATTTGCCAGACTTGTCAAGATTGTTAAACGACCCAATCTGTCACGATCCGCGTTGGCCTCCCATGTCGATGAAGTTTCCCTTGGCCATTCCAAAATTCGAAGGTGATCCTAACGAAGATCCAGGTGATCATGTGACCAGCTTTCACCTATCATGCTCGTCGAACTCTTTGAGAGATGACTCCGTACAGTTGCATCTGTTTCAATGCACTCTCATCGAAAGTGCCATGAAATGGTACATCGAGCTTGACCACTCAAGATACTCTACTTTTGGTGAATTGGCAATGGTTTTCTTAAACCATTTTCAACTACCTGTGAGATATGATGCCGACATTGAACTGTTGGCCAACTTTGAGCAAACAAAGGTCGATCATATCTTAGATCACACCCGAGAATGGCAGCGCTGGAAGAGTTTGATAAAAGTAACAGTCCCATCAACATTCCTGCTGGAGTGGTTCCTTAAGTCTTTGGTACCTCAGTTATCCAAGGACGTTGCAATGTCGGAAGTGTTTTTTGAGGAAGAGGCGATAATGAGAGATCAACAACTTGAAATGATATACTCTCAGTCTGGTTTACTTTATGAAGTTCTGCCAGATGCACCGCGGTCTATTGATGACAAGACCAGATAGAAGTCTGGACCACATGCTGATGGTATATTTGGTTCAACACAAGCTAAGCCCATTGATTATCTGTCAAATCAATTGCAACAATTGTCGATACAATAGACAACAGCCAACCAAACCTCTAGTTCAGCTGCTCCCCCTACTCAAACATGGTATGTACATAGTGTGCATTCGACAAAGCCAAAGGCCAACCAGTAGCCTGAAGGGAAGAAGAAACAACGAAAGAAGGGTAAGGGAGATAAGAAACCCACCAATAATGCTGGTGGGGGCAACACAGGAAAAAAGAAGTCGAAGTATCCATGTAACCTTTGCATGGAAGACCACCCAAAATCACCTATGCCCTCGTCTTGTGGAGGCCCAAAACTTATTGGTGCACAACAAACTATTGTGTTAATGAACCCATTTCCACATGGGCAAAATTTGACTCAAGCCTCTTCGAGAACGGATGGGGGCAGTCAGGGGACCCCTCCGTCTTATAGTAATCCCTCGACCGCAAACATTTATATGTTGAAAGGTGACGCTCACATAGCAACTAGGGCACATGATTATGGAATGCCAAACACTACTGAAAAGGGAAAAGAAGCTGAAAACCCATTTGTTCCTCTCCAGATTGAGAAGATGATGGGCGAAACAATGAAACACATCCTGAAAGGGGCATTCAAGAAAGCTTCGCATAATCCAAATGCAAGGGTTGCCCATAACTACTCTATGGTGGAGGATTTGTCACAAATCCCTAACGCGATGTTTTCTTTGGAGGTCCTCTAGAGCTTCCGTTTGTAGAGAAAGGAGCTGCTAGTTGCCTTAGGATCTGCTAAGACCTGTAATCCAGGAATGATCATTCTTGATATGAATGACCTAAAACCTCGTCTCCCATACCATGTTGCATTCCAGATAGTAGTGTCAAACCCCACGAAATATTTTACCAGAAATATTTTCCGCACGGTGGTTGATGAGGGTGCCTCAACATGCATGATGTCATTAGCGTGTTGGAAGGACATTGGCCAACCTATTTTGTCTCTGTCACCTACTCTTCTTACTGCTTTTGACGATTATTCTTTCAAAGCACATGGAATCATCCCTTCTTTTCCCATGTAATTGGGAGGGAAGACCATATGTGTTGAAGTTGAAGTGGTCGATGTGCCTCTTGACTATAGCCTGTTGTTAGGAAGGAGTTGGAAATATTCTATGCATGCATTGGTTGCCACAGTTTTTCAGGTCTTGATGTTCCCACATGAGGGCCAAACCATATCCATTGATCAATTGTCCTTCTCCAGGACTGACCCTTCATCGGGGGCATCCACGGTCCCGATGATTGATAACCCACAGCCTGACATCATCAATGTGGGGGTTGGTTTGTGCCCACCTCTCATGGGTAATTTCGATTACCCACCTCCTTTAGGCGATGTCAAGATGATATCAGCTGTCCCCGACGAGCCTAAGGCTGAAATATTTCAAGTGTCGTCATTCTGCATGACATACTTTAATGATTCGTAGACTCTTCACTCCCCATCGACCATGATGGAAGGGATAGGGAATCATGGCATGTCCATGACCTTGTCCCAGTAGAAGTTGCGTACTCTATTGTTCGACAAGATTCAATCGACCCCGATTCGACTCCCGTACAGGAGTTAGATCTAGTTCTCAATCCTATTTGGGCTCAAGGTTCCCTCGTCAATACTGATTCCTTAGACTTGGTCTTTCCCTCTGATGAGGCAATTATAGAGGCATTGACCAGTCCAGATAGACCCTAGGATGATCTCCATCACAGATCTTATTTTCTCCCAGAGTTAGGAAGAATAAAGGCAAGAGAATTTGTGTTGACTATGACTGGAGATAGGTCTTGTCCTATTAATCCTCTGGCTACAC
The DNA here is from genome assembly GCA_032191745.1 of Picea mariana. Lineage (NCBI taxonomy): Eukaryota > Viridiplantae > Streptophyta > Pinopsida > Pinales > Pinaceae > Picea > Picea mariana. The sequence goes on along the minus strand of JASDQU010010805.1, from coordinate 135,779 downwards.
ACGCAGTTTACATCGAGGGTAATATGGAAACCATCACTAAAAAGATACCTATCGACATCTCCAGAACCCCTGGCATCATGGAGAATGTTTTCGTTGGAGCGGATTTCTCCCTCGAGGAGATTCATATCTATACAGATTTATTTAAAGAATTTCATGAAGTTTTTTCTTGGTCTTACAAGGAAATTCTAGGCATCGATTTGAGAATCGTCGAACATGAGATAACCACTTACCCCGACACCAAGCCGGTCCGGAAAAAGCTTCATTTGGTTAATCCTCGAAAAGTAGTAGCTATTAAGGCTGAAGTAGAGAAACTACTCAAAGTTGGTTTCATCTACCCCGTTCAGTTGACGCAATGGGTGTCAACTCCCGTTTCGATCAAAAAAAAGAAAGGAATGATTCACGTATGTACGGAATTCCATGATCTGAACAAGGCTTGTCCAAAGGATAATTTCCCCACCCCATTCATTGACCATATTATCGATGAATGCAGAGGTTGCGAGGTCTTCTCTTTCATAGATGGTTTTTCGGGATACAATCAGATACATATCAAGCCCAAAGACCAGCATAAGACAACTTTTATCTATTTGTGGGGTAAATTTTCTTATCGGAAGATGCCTTTTCGCCTGAAGAATGTTGGAGCCACCTTTTAGTAGGCCATGTATTTTTCTTTCCATGATCTCAAACACATAGTTGAGACTTATCTCAATGATCTAGCATCACGATCTCGTAAGAGAGCTGATCATCGTATGCACCTCCGACTTATCTTTGAGCGATGTCACTACCACCAGATTCGCTTGAATCCTAACAAATGCAGTTTTTGTGTGATGTCGGGTCATCTTCTAGGTTTTATAGTTTTGACAATAGGGATCACGGTCGATCCTCTAAAGGTTGAGGTGATAGTTCAATTGCCTCCCCCGTGCACAGTCCCTCAGCTTCAGAGTTTACGGAGAAAAGCTAATTTTCTTCAGTGTTTTATCGCAAACTATGTCAAGATCACCAAAGGGTTTATGCGTTTACTAAAGAAGGGAGTCCCTTTTCATTGAGACAAAGCCGCTAAGTGCTCTTTCGAATCATTGAAATGCGCCCTCATGTCTGCCCCTCTACTTCGGCCACCCGATTATAATAAATATTTCTTATTGTATTTGGCCACTAGAGAGTCGACCATCAGTATGGTCTTGGTTCAATAGGATGATCTACTTGAAGAACATGTGATTTATTACCTCATCCGGGGCCTTGTTGGACCAGAACTCAATTACTCCCACGTTGAGAAACTTGCAGTGGCAGCAGTACATGTTGTCCAACGGTTTTGTCACTATATCCTATTTCGCAATACCACCATCATTGCTATTGTGAATCCATTCCAATACATGTTGACACGACGTGTAATTGACAGAAAGATCAATAGATGGATTGTTGTCCTCTAGGAATTCGACTTGGATTTTTTTTCCACGAAATCCAAAAAGTCGTTGGTCTTTGCAGAACTTATCTCGGAACTTCCGGTCGAGTCAGGTGATGTTACGCCTGAAGAATCACCGATTAAAGGAGATCTTTTTCTGATTTCATATTTGGACCCCTGGTATGGAGATATACTAGTCTATCTCAAGACTTTGAAGTGCCCTGCCTCTGCTTCTCGTGATGAGCGTCAACGTATACGCCATAAAAAAAAAAACTATCTCATACTTGAGGACACTTTGTATCGTCGAGGTGTAGATTTCATCCTTCGTCGCTGTCTCACTCATGAAGAAGTGGAACTCGTGCTTAACAACTACCACACTGGAGCATGTGGTGGTCATTTTTCTAGGTTGGAAACAACCCAAAATATTCTATGAGTCGATTACTTTTGGCCTACGTTAATCAAAGATTGCTTTGAATTGGTCAAGAAGTGCTACCCATGTCAGATCTTCTCTCGAAAGATGAGGGAACACCTCTCTCCTATGTTTCCTGTCATTACTGTCAGCCCCTTCACCAAGTGGGGGATTGATTATACTACATGCCACCCCCCTTCATCCAGGGGGCACCATTATATCATTGTAGCAGTAGACTACTTTACAAAGTGGGTCGAAGCTATGCCGACATTCAATAACAATGGTGAGACAACAACTCTCTTTATTTTCAATCAGATAATAGCTAGGTTCAACATCCCAAAGGAGATTGTCACTGACCATGGCAGTCACTTTAAAAAAAAAATGACGTCTGAGTTAACATCAAATCTTGGGTTGAGGTAGGAACATTCATCATCTTATTACCCACTAGTGAATGGCCACGTGGAAGATGTGAATAAGTCTCTCAAGACCATTCTACAACGAACAATTAATTCGGCCAAGTCAAATTGGCATTTGATGTTGTACTCAACATTGTGGGCCTATCAAACGTCTGTAAAGACTGCCACCGATTTCTCACCTTTTCAACTCATTTACGAGCTGGAAGCAGTCTTGCCAATAGAATGCCAGATCCCTTCTTTAAATTTGGTAGTACAGTTATTTCCAGACACTTCACCGCTTGAGGAACGCTTATTATATCTCAAGCATCTTGATGAGAAATGACATGATGTAGCCTTGGCTAACGAGGCTCACAAGCAAAGAGTCAAGTGTGAGTATGATCGATCCATTCTTCCTTGAATTTTCTCCGAAGGCGACCTTGTCATGTTCTATGACCAAGATAAGGATCCCCTGGGGGAAAGCAAGTTCAAACCCATGTGGTTCAGACCTTTCATTGTGAAGGAGGTACTAAATAAGGGTGCTTATCATCTGGTTGAATTTGAGGGGAATGCTTTAGCGGAGCCTAGAAATGGGCTCTACCTCAAGAAGTATTACTCATAGGTAGGTCGCCTTAGGTGACTTCTTGTACATATGTATAGATATTATACAATTAATTTTTTTTGTCTTTTTGTTTTATGGACGTGTCGTTTTGATGTCATATTTTTCATTGTGGTAGATGTCAAGTGAATCAGAGGTGTTCGTTAGGTTTGCGGACGGTGCTATCCGACACACTCGGAGGCTTGATTCCATAGCTTGGGTGATCTTCACACCTCAAGGCCAGTTTCTATCTTTTGGAGGTATCTGTTTAGGTGACGCAACAAACAATGTTTCCGAATACAACATAGTAATAGAGTTTCTTCGTGATGCTTTGACGCATGGTATCTCTCATCTCCAAGTCTACTTAGATGCACAATTGGTTGTGTCCCAGTTAAATGGGGTTTACCGTGTTTATGATCCTACTCTACACCGACAATTCCTTACAATGTTGCTTTGATTACATTACGTATATCCATGTTCCTAGGAGATTGAATCAAATGGCAGATGATTTAGCTAATCAAGTATTAGATTGGCATATTTCACACACATATAAATAAGCACACACATACACATGTACATACATTGTAAAAATGTGATCCATAAGACATAAAAGATGTAAATACGCATATATATATATATAAAAAGTCTTGGAGTACACAGGTGGGTGCAAGCGCCTCAAAAAATAATATGTTTGGTATACAATGCGGGGCTTATGCCCTCAAAAATATACAAAGAGTGCCCTCAGCATATAAGTGGTCCACCCTAAGCTAAGGATGAGGACTATTGGCCCTTCCATAGTGAACTACGGTGTTTTCCAAACGCCGAAAAAGTTGGACCCAGATTAGTGGCACACCAACAACATGTGGCTGCATAGATGGTGGGAGGTCCTCGATCTCGGCCATGGGCACTGTACAAGTGAGAACGGTGAGGTTCTTCTCCACCCATATCAACACTCTCTTAGCCTCTCAAGCTGGAGGTCCCCCTGTTGTTGTTGCTGGTCCGATGGATGTTGCTGGTGCTGCCTCTGGTCGAGGACGCCACCTGCTCCTCGCAAAGTCTGCTAGACGCACTGGTCCCACATCTGCACATAAATAGATACATAGTTGTCAGATACTCTGGTGCACATAAAAATGATATATATAAAAAAGAAAGTAAAAATTAAATAACTTTAAAAGTAAAAACGTCTCCATCTCTCCTCGCTCAGCTCCAGGAGGTAAGGGCATGTCCGGGTCCCTGGAAAAGTTGATCTTGGCGTAGGGGTACTCCTATATCGCTGGAATCTGTCGTGCCCACCAGTTAAAAAATGTGTCATCGAAGGCCTCTATGGTCCTTCCGCCCCCCTATTGTGGCAGAAACACTGCCCATCTACACATTGTTGGGGTGGAGGCCACATTCCCCCACACTATCTCTCACGAACTGAGACTGGGCACCCTCTCAAAAAAGAACGGGAAAAAAATAGTCATGAATCCAAAGTTTTTGTTACTCCACCCACAACACTCGGTGAGATGTCTCTTCATGCAATCTAACATGGTCATACTCTAGTCAAAGATTCATGCATTTAAGCACTGCATTGCACAATGCATGTGCGCCCGGGAGGCTTGATGTAAGGCCGTGGATCCAATAATCCGCCCAATAAGAAAAACTATCACCTTCAGTGATAGGTTGGAAATCTTGTGGATCGACACCTGAGAACCTACTTTCTTAGTGCCAGCCTTGCAATGCAATCCGATCAACTCGGCAATGTTATGAGGCCCGAGGGGAAAATATGCAAGTTGACTAGTTCCCCTCTCCTCGAGAGGCCAGTCAGAAAATAAATGTATTTGGTCGTTGGAGTCAACAACTGCCCCTCAAGCATGAACACCTCAGCGTTGGGGTGCCAGTAATCCACTAAGGCATTCAGCAGCCTGGGTTGTGCCCTCATGAATGGACACCAGAAGAACTTCCACAAACCGCATTGTCTCAATGTGGCCATAGTTGCAGGGTCCTCATAGACCAAGATATCTATGTCTTTGTGCTCCCTCTCTCTCTAGTGGACATACATCCTATCAAATGCCAAGTTCATGGAGGAAGTTAGCTCTTGCATTTTTATTTTTTCTGCCTTTTTGAGGGTGTATGCAGGTTGTCTTGGATACAGTCGCATATGCATGTGGGAAAATTGTTTCTTGCCTGCAGGCATATGCGGTTTGTCCTTGGAAAGCCCACGTACACATAGGGACGACCTTTTTTAAAGGTGCCTTCCCCCCCCCAAAACCAAAAGAACTAAAGAAGGAAAGTATTGAAATGCAAGAGGGGTTGATTTGTAATTACTTGGTCCGAGTGGAAGTTCGTTTCATCTTTTGAAGCTCCCAGAATCAACTCTTTTAGCAAAGGTATCTTTTTGGATTTTTTGTCTATTCTCAATTTGCAATGGTGATAATGAGTTGCCAGCTTCTATTTATAGACTTTTTTTGGCCCTTTTTGTCATTTTTTGAACCCTTTTATCATTTTTTCTAGATTGAAAATCATATAACGTGGTTCTTGAGTTTCTCATTGAATGTTACGATACACTTTACTTTTGGTTTGGAAAATTTTTTGGGAGATGGGTCACTTTTAAGGTCCTTTGGTAAAAAAAATTTTTTCCAACTTTGTGCATTTAAGTTAGGATTCCACCTACACTTGTTGCATCTCGTTGTCTTTTTCGCTTTGCCATAGGATCGATCCCACCGAATTGCGACATGGAACCATCATTGCTGCTTTAGAAGTGTCGTAATTTAGTGGTAGATCCTACCTTTACATGGATGCCCTAGGTAGATCCTGGTTGCATTTCATTATCCATTCCATCATTAATGACTTTAGGCTTGGGAGTCCTTTTAGTCTTGTCCTGATTGTGATATTGAACCTCATACACCTGATGTGTCATCACTCTTGGCCTCACCCTCGGGACTCCCAAAAAATGAGTCTTATTTAAGCCCTTTTCAGACTCTATAGACATGAAAATATTGCCAAGCGATCTTGTTTCCCTTCACGCTCGTCAAACTCAAATTTGAAGGCACGCCTGTCCGACGGTAGTTTACCCCTTTTTTGGTCTGGATGGTCAATAGTACGAACAAAGGTATACTCTAGGAACTCTAGTTCGCTAGAAGATTCTCAGGTATAAGTTTAACCCTTTTTCGGGCCCGAGGGACTAAATTTATGAAAAAGGAACCCCCACAGAGTCCATAGTTAAGCTCTTTTCAGACTCCTTAAAATTGAAAATATCGTTGAGTGACCTTGTTCTTTCACACTCGTTAATTGGTTTAGAAAAACATCTACTAGCATGAGTTTACCCCTTTTTCCAGCATGTATATTAAGGAGGAAAAGGGTGCACCTCAGGAGATTCATCTCGCTGGGAGAGTTCTCCTAAGTAAATTTTACTTTTTCGGTCTAAAGATACTAAATCTAGAAAAGGACAATGAGTCCATAGTTAAGCTCTTTTCAGACTCCTTAAAATTGAAAATATTGTCGAGGGATCTTGTCTTTGTCACACTTGTTAAAATGGTTTTGAATAGATGTCTTTTTGGTGCTAGTTTACCCCTTTTTTGAACCAACTAGACTGTCTTCGAAAAAGGTACCCTAGTGGAGTCTTCTTTAATGCTTTTCTAGACTCTCTAAAAATAAAAAACCACCGAGCTTACCTTCTTTGGGATTGTAAAAAAATACATTGAAGGGTGTTTCATCATGTCTTGCTAATTGAATTTTCATCCTTGCCTCTTTGGCCTAATGCCGATTCCATGTTTCTCTCAACTGAACCTTTGAAGCATGCCTTATATGCAAGGCTTGTAGCACTTTGCCTCTGCAATCTGACACCTTGACCCATGGAGGAATTTTCTCAAGTGTCCTTTTCTTGCACATGTCTCCTTGCTATGAGAATTAGTGTGTTCCTTGCGCTTGGAACTAGTATGCTTGCAACACTCGTTCCTCCTTTGTAACGTAGCATTATTTTATTGAAAATATTGAAAAAGAAAAAAAAATCAAATATACCCCAAAAAGAGGATGGGAAAAGTATTTTATTTTTATGGAAGCACAATGAGTCGCCCTTGGACAAATCACATCCTTCTATTTATTCGTCAAGCTTTTGGATTTAATATGACCTTAGGAAGTTGTTCTCGTAACATAGAGTTGTGTCCTCCTCTGTTTGGTTATTCTTCCAAACACATGGAGAGTTTGTGTTGCCTCCTGCATCGTGAACTTATGTCAATATCATGTTGCCTGAGTCTGATCATCAGCCATGCTATTGTCCAAGGGAAGTTTTACCCAACTTGATTCGGCCTTTCTGTAGTTTGTCTCTTGACCTCATGCCCGGCCACCCCCAAAGTTCAATCAAGTCCTTGTTTGAAATCAATGAAGTTCTTTGCATGATCATCGAGATCCTCTTGTAAATTACCCGACGAGCCATTGAAGACCTTTGGGTAGTGAATTTGTACACTCACATTACACTCCTACCCAAGTTTTGAATATTTTGAAGTTGTTGCTCGAGCTCTGAAGACCTCATCTCCAGCCATCAAGCGTTGTTGTCTTCTTGAAGATGGATACTATACATGTATATCTTTGATTTTGAGATGTAGATACGATGTGTATTTCTCACATATACACTTTATATAGTTATATGACATGGATCTGCAGTGTATTTTATTGGCAACCATGATTTATTTCATCCCGAGCATGGGTATGCCCGCTTCAGTGAGACAATTGTTATTTTGCAGATGGCACCTACCAAATTCCAGTCTCGGGCTCACTCGCTTCATACATTGGTAAAGATTTGTAATGTATTCCGGCCATCAGATGCTCTTCTGAACTCACAGATTAGGGGTAATCTATTATAACCCTAAATTTCACCATACATGCATACCTGGCATCAGGCCATCTTACTTACTATTTTTTCCAATCCATCACTGAATAACTCGTCTTAAAAACACTATTTTTGAAGATGTACGTGCCCTGCATCATTACTTCACGTGTATGTATGCTAGCTGCACCATTATAACCCATGTACATATGCTAGTTGCACCATTACAACCCGCGTATGCCCAAAAAAGTTGTAAGAATTAAAAAGTTGCAAGGAATTCGTTGAGATTACGAGCTATTGGGTAGTTTTCCAACTGTCCCACTGCCTATAGCCCATCACCCAACCAAATAACCATCCTTTTTTCATATAAAAGGAGGTGTTGATGTCTCATTCCAACAATAAGCATAAGAACAATGAAACTCTGCCCATTTCACTTCCCCCCCTTACCCCAATAATTTGTAGCCACATTGTGAGTTTTGAGCCAAAATTCCCTATTCTTTCCTTTTTCCACCATTGCAAGACTAATCCATTTCCTAGAGAGAGTTGAAGAGGAGAAAGATACGTGTAAGCGCAGTTGGAGCTTGGTGAAAAGGAGCCTAGACCAGGTTCGAGGAACATTCGCTGATCTTATTGTAAGTAACTTTGTGAGATTAATAGAAAGACGTATTGTTTCTATCTTTCCATATGATGTGTTCAATATTTATGTTTGATTTACATTTTATTATGACATATAACCCACTAATTCATATATGAGATGCATGTTCGTAGTTTCTTTTCTGTCTTACTGTGAATGCAGGTCCTCCTTGGGAGGAGACTTGTAGTTGAGGAACAATCGAACACAAAACAATCGACACTGAACGCAGAGTTTAAGGTAGAGTTACCATATATTTTTACTTCATATTTTATGAATGAATGTCAGGAATAGTCGAGGTAGTTGTTAAAAAGTAGGAGACTTTAGACAGTTAGCTCTGCCTACACGTTGAACCCTAGTGTAGTCTATAGGGGGGTTTTCCCGCTATAGCATCTCCTCAAGTCAAGTGTCTAACCTCCTAAGATGTATGTCACATGGTCCCATATTGAAAGGTCCAAGTTACCTCCTATTAGTACCTACTTCTACTCCTCCTAATTAGGTACATCTCCTAATCATGCAACCAAACCCCCCATTATGTGCACCAAATAGCTTAGTCATCATGCTGATAAGGGTAAAAACCTTCTAGGTAAGGGAACCATGCTAGAAATCTAACCATGGTCAAGCATTTACCCACACTTAGCCATCCATAAGTCCATGAAGCATCACCAAGGGGCTAGGAGACCTAGCACTTTCCTAGCGAGGTGAAAACTCTTTTGGAGTAACCCAAAAGACAACAATAAGATGAGTGAAAACTGTAATTAATTTCCTTTCCAAAGATGATATAGAATCTTGAGCATGATGATTGAGAAAAATATTATAGGTCCCTAATAATTCATCTTTTACCATCGAACATGACCATTTCCTGAATATGAAGTCAATCTAGTCTACAACAATAATGTGTTGAAATTATCATTGGTCATCCTAGAACTCCAAGTGAAGCACGTGAACCTTGTCACCAAAGTCATTGAAACTTCCCACTTTCTTACATGGTTGGTAGTAGGATTCCAACGAGTTGAAATTTTAAATCAACGAAAACAAAAATTTTCTTAAGCTGCAAATTTCAACATTAACAGTCGAGAAGGAAGATCCCAACCCTTTATGTTGCACCAAAAACTCTAGCAAACCCATTTAGCAACATAGTTCCAAGGGATTCACACAATCATGACCCTAGAAATTGAAGAGAGAAGAAGCAAGGGTGTAAACCCTAGCTGCACCACCACCTCAATCATGGCCTTAATGGTTTCCTCCTCTATTCTATCTAAGCCTTGCTATCCCCCATTCTTGGGGATAACTAAGGAGATGATTTCTTGAGGCCGTTAGGTTGTGGGAATGGAGTACCGAGAGAGAAAGTAGGGGCCCCTATCATAACACACGTCACCATCTGATCAATATCAACAACATCCAACACACCTCATTTAACCCATAGAGGATAGTATGTATTTCTTCATGAGGTAACAAGTCCAGTGTCGTTGTAAGTGTCATTTTAATATTTGGAACATTTGAACATGTTTCTAAGGATCCTTTCTTGATTTTGAAAACATTTGCTTGGAAATTATGCTTTTTTCCCTATTTCACCTTGGTGAGTGTCATGGTTTCCTAGTAAGTGGCCACCCTCAGGGAAAGGGTTTCTACCAGGGGGTCCCCTTGAAGGGTCATCATACCATTCTTGCTCATACTTTCCACCTTCCATCACTTCTTCCCCTCTGTTTCCCCATATTTTAGGTTTTCGGGCTTATTGACCCAAGAAGGGCATGTACCTCATTTCATGGGAAGAAGGGGCCAATAGGCTCGAAGGTACCCTAGAAAAAACATCATGCAATAAAATATCTCAATGTGATCCCAAGAGCAATGAAATGCTTCTCAAAAAAGTAAGGGACCCATAAATAAATAACTAACTAATTAATAACACTTTCCAAAGTAGATCGTTTGTGGGCTATGCATTTCCTTTTAGTGCCACTTATTGTCTTCAACTTGGAAAGGCATGTGATCCAAGGTAGAGTGTATGTGGGCTATGAATTTCATTTTTAGTGCCCCTTATTGTCTTCAACTTGGTGACACATGAAAAATAAATGGCTAATAAAGGGCATGGAAAAATATGCTTTAAAAAAAAGAGAGGAAAAGGATGTGGCTAGCCCTCGACAAAGGAGCTCATAAATGAGACAAAATGAGCCCTTGTATTTCATGAAACCCCATAACTAGAAGTCTAACACGATCCACCTCACATTCACTACATGACCTAGAAAGGATTCTCTTTGGGAATATCCCCTACTTGAGGATTGGTTCACCCAATAGAGCATTATGACACTACTCCCATATCTAAATTTGGCAAATTGTATAAGGTTTTTGAGAATTTGTTTGTTTTGAAAAGGAGGAATTTGATGCACATGTTCGGGCAGTTATTTTAATAGATATGTCTTACTTGGCATGATATTGTGACTTTTGGACCCTTGGAGGGAGTACTTGTTTGTATTTTCAGGTCCCTACAAGGTGGAAGTCTTTTCATGAAGGAACAAGGTCTCTTGGACCTTCATTGGGACATGGAGCCCACAGGGTGGATTATGTGCCCCTTCTCATTAGACATATGGGAGACAGAGCATTTCCTTTGGAGGCGCACTTAGAGACCATCATGAGATAATTTTTTAGCTTCTTTCACCCCAATGTTGGCCTTTGAAGGCCTAGGACATCACCATCTATCCCTATGACATCACATGGAGGGATAGGAAATGATGGGGTTTCATGGTTTGATTATGATGTGGCATGATTTGATGGAGAGGAGGACTTTTGTTTTGCACTAGATCACTTGAGGATAGGACGTGAGGCCTTTGGAGGCCCAACAACTTCACTTAGAGGAAAAATGTCTCTCCTAGGAGGGCCAATGTCACCTTTTAGGGTATGACGTCACCCCTAAAGGAGATTTACTTTATGTGTTATTTTAATGTTAAGTTGTAAAGGGGAAAATAAAGGAGGTCGACCTCCCTATTTTTTGTTTAACCCTAGTTAAGTGGACAAATTGGTTTTGCAAGACCTTATATAAATAAAGGTATTGCTCATTTCATTAAGACATAACTCACTTGACAATTACATAAGTGTTGGCTGAAATCTTCGCCCTACTTGGGAAAATAAAATGTCTCTATGTCTTGTGTTATTGGATATTAGTACTTGTCTTTTGGTTAAGGAAGCTAAGGTGCTATCTCTTGGATTCTTTGTTATTTCTTTTGTGATGGAATATTCTTGGTAAAGAAGGGTTTATCTTGCTAATTCTTGGACTAGGTAAGGAATTTATGCTTTGTGTTGTTTCTTTCTTAGTTGCAAGGTTAATTTTGTTAATATCTTGGAGAAGTATAAAGGCATACACCCTACACTAAGATCTATCACCATTGTCTTGGATAAGCTACTTTTTCAAAGGTTGCTAGGAGGATTAAAAAGGCTTACACCCTCCTAGATTTACCTTGCTAGTTTTGTTTTTTCTAGGGAGTAAAAAGGATTACACCCCTAGAGAAGTAACATAACTAGCTCTCACACAAGAGACCCCATAAACCAATTGATAAGGCACTAATCTGATTTTCATTGGAGATATAAAATCATTGCATTGGTATATGTGAATTGTTGAGATATTGCAATTGCCTAAGTTCGAATTGATTATATATGGTATAAGCATTCTTTTTCCCTAAGGGCATATAGCTTGGCTAACTAATTATTTTTTTTGTTATAAACTAGTGCTATAGCCATTAGGGATTTTGCAAAATCAATCATTCATCCTCTTTTATTACTCTTTCTACCATTGAAAATTGCAAGTAATTAGTACAAATTATTCTCCTTGTCAAGAGATTTCATTTGGGTTATTTGCTTATGAATTTTAGTGGCTAGAACTTGTTGTTGTAGAAAAAGTTTGCTACAACCACAAGACTTCCCTCTATGTACCTTGATGTTGGTGGAATTGATTTTTGAGCTCTTCTGTCATGACCCTAGTAAAAGTGTACCCTTCACTCAAGTAAAATCACTCATTAGGCATGCTAAGTTTTTTCTATCTTATTTTTATTCTTAGAGGGTGACACTGATGATGAGGATCCTAATATAGGCAATGATTTTGATGATATGTAGTTATTTGTTATAGCATGATTTTTTTTGGACTCTAGAGGCCATTTATAGCCTCTTATTGATGTATTTTGGTTCAAAGATGGATTGTGCTTGATGCTATTTTGGTTCTATGCACCCTTACTTTCTATTTACATGAGAAATTTTACATATTTGTGCATAAGGTTTGGATTCATATGGATGCACATGAATATATGTTCTTCATTGAATCCGACATAGAAAGTTGTACTTGGTAGTAACACCAGTAGAGGACACCAGAGTCTAGCTCCTTCTTCTTCTACAAGACATCAGAGTCCAATTCCAACCCTAGGGCCTTCTTCCTCTAAAGGAAAATCCATTTCTAGAGCCATCACCCTTGCCCGTAAAAGGGGAAGAGGGAATCATTAGTTTATTTATTTGATTGGATTGTAGATGACTCATGATGATGAGATACATTTATTATATTTTTTGATGATATTTTGAGGCTTTAGAGTTGGGAAATGATTCAGTGTTGATTTGTGATGTATTAAAGTTTACTATACATTTTATATATCAATTATCTTTTCATATTTATATGGAAATGCATTTATTTGATATTGTTGATGCTTTAGATATTTAAAATTTTGAAAAAAATGAATATTTTTGTATTTTTTTCATTCTTACAACATTTTTCGATATTTTCCCTGATGTTGCCGATATTTTTGTTTTTAGGCCCTTGGTGATATTTTTTCGATGTCAATGTTTACAAAAATAGGGATAACACTGTTTTGTAGGTGCACAACACTTGGAAACCATGTACCCTTCCACAAGACTCTTCTTCAAGCCCTTTCTTCATCTCCAAGCCTGACCTATAGGGGATCCACTGATCATTCTCTCACTTTCCATCTCAATCCCCCTAGGGTCATCGAGATTCCCCCCTTGTGGTGACTTGACATCACTAAAGTGAGGGGGGTATGTATATAAGGTGACAGTGGGTAGGTACTCCCATAGTTGTCACACTCTCATGGATTGGGTTGGGATTTTCCCAATCTACAGATTGTGTGATAACAAGCCTATAGATACCCTCTCCTTCATGAACCCCACCTATTTCACCTCCCATATCCTACCTTTGAATAGTGTTAAGCATGTGGTAGTAGTCTCCTTCTTAGGCTTCTTTCATTGTCTCTTGTCCTCCATCAAATGTAAGCTCTCCAAACCTGCAATCTCTTTAACTACACCCAAATCAACACCTCTTCCCATTATGTCACCATCTAATAAGGGTTCCAACTCCCAACCACTGAATTGTACTCCAATATTTCCCACAAGTATCTTTGTTTGGTGTCTACTTCATTCAACCACTTTTCCAACATATCCTTAGTCAGATGAATTTCCCCATGATGAATGTTCCAGTAGTATCTCGATTCAACCCAACAACAGATTCAAGACACTGATTTAAAGAGGTGCTACTCAAAGGTAGCAATACAAAGTTTTCAAAGGATAATCCATAGTTCCCTCAAGTTTGAAGGGTGAACAAAGATCCAAATCCATCCACTCCTATGGTAGAAGATGCAATGGACCAATAAGGACTCAATACAATTTAATTTTTTGTTGTGACAAGCACTACAACTCTCCATTTTTCGTTTGATCTTATTTACCCTCCTAAAAAATGGAGCCCCTTATTTTTTAGCCTAAGAGAAAGCCTCATAAGTCTCTCTCTCCATATCAAGATTCTTTTGATAACTCATGTTTCACTTAGAAAAACAATCAGTACTTGGTGTTGCAATCCAAATTGTAAAATCGACAAAGTTACATCAAACTCCTCCGAGCAGTTTAGAGGAGTTTCTATATTTTTCTCTGATACACAACAATATTTTGAGAGTTGGGAGAGAATCCTTCGATCATATTGGAGGAGTTACTTCTAACTCCTTCGATATGTTCGTAGGAGTTACTTTCAACTCTTCCGAACATATCACAAGAGTTACTATCTTGACTTCTGAACTGATCAGAAAAATTTCTCTTAACTTCTTCGATCAAACCAACCCCAACCACCGCATTTAATGCCATAAATTGTCATTTTTATATACAAACGGAATGGGGTTAGGTTTAGTGTTATCCTACCATTTTCAACTGAACGAGGAAACTTGAGGATAAATGCGTCGAGATGAACTCCATTTGAGGCTCTCACCTATCCATATCGACCACGTGGTGGCATAATCCAGGTAATATTACCTCACCTCTCTTCCTTTTCCAGGCTAGGGTTAGGTCTTTTTTTATTAGTTTTCCTTACTCCCTTTCCCTAGATTGATAACCCTCTTTCCTCGCTCTTCGTCATTTCTCTCTCGACCACCCCCCCCCCCTTGCCAACCTTACGTTTTTTTTTAGAACTTGTTTCTTTCCATGGGATGTAGAACCAACCGGCCTTTTCCCCTTCACAGTGATGGAATTTATCCTCACCCTTGCACTTAACCCTTGCAAGCCCCAAAAATATCACCTTGAGCATAAAGACCTTGATCTAGAAAGTTCTAGGGTTTCCTCACTCTCCTTGAAACTGGTCATGGTGTTTCCTGGATCGCTTTCCCATTCTTGCAAAAAAATCCCTAACTAGTTTCTGAGGTTGCATTCGAAAAAGTTAACTTTATCTCCTTCGCATGGCTCAGAGCGATTGAAAACATATCCTCCAATCATATAGGAGGACTTACTTTTAAATTCTCTGACCTCTTTGGTATTTGCGATATTTCCTTCCGATGAAATATAAGAAGAGTTGGAAATAACTCTTTTGATCTCATCGGAGTTGTTACCAACTCCTATGATGTGATTGAAGGAGTTGTCTTTAACTCTTCTGATCACCATTCTAACGATCTTTATCGGAACAATTATTTCTAACCCCTCTGATTTGTATCGGATAAGTCCCTTTCAACTTGACATCTACAGAAAGCATCTAGCTATGCCTTGATAATTTCAGTAATTCTTATAATTGTCTGATCATTTAGTCATATTTCAAATAACATTCTCTAAATTTATCCTTTTTGCAGGTTTAGACATGTCACCATGGAAGAAGACAGTGGCGAAAGCAATAAGAGTTGATCCATCTAGCAGCTCCCAACAAACAATAGAGGAAGAAACTGTCGAGACTTCTATAGAAGGATGGAGAAATCTTAGTTCATGAAATGCAATTGCAGACTTTGATATCTTAGATTATTGGTGACACAACATTGATCAAATATGTAAGTGATTATGGAAAACAACCATAAAAAAAAAAAAAAA
>JASDQU010010805.1:98131-108242 GCA_032191745.1 Picea mariana | reverse complement strand
TCTAAATATGTGCCACATGTCCTCTCATGTTCCCTAATGCTTCTTCATGTGTGTCATGTTATTACCATGATCTAATTCTTCTCATCAACATATGTGTCTAGGTGCACAACCAAACTCTATGAAGTATGCTCCTGTTATAACCCTAAATTACACCATACATGCATACCTGGCATCAAGCCATCATACTTACTATTTTTGCCAAGACATAATTGAACAACTCTTCTTAAAAACACTATTTTTGAATATGTATGCACCCTGCACCATTACTGTCTGCGTACATGCGCTAGTTGCACCATTACAGCCTGTGTATGCCCACAAAAGTTGTAAAAATTAAAAAGTTGCAAGGAATTCGTTGAGATTACGGGCTATTGGGTAGTTTCCCAACTGTCCCACCGCCTATAACCCATCACCCAACCAAATAACCATCCTTTTGTCATAC
Organism: Picea mariana; assembly: GCA_032191745.1. Classification (NCBI taxonomy): domain Eukaryota; kingdom Viridiplantae; phylum Streptophyta; class Pinopsida; order Pinales; family Pinaceae; genus Picea; species Picea mariana. Next base: position 107,803 of record JASDQU010010805.1, on the reverse strand, counting down.
AAAAGGAGGTGTTGGGGTCTCATTCCAACAAGAAGCATAAGAACAGTGAAACTCTTCCCATTTCACTTTCCCCCCTTGCCCCAAGAATTTGTAGCCACATTGTGAGTTTTGAGCCATAATTCCCTATTCTTGCCTTTTTCCTCCATTGCAAGCCTAATCCATTTCCTAGAGAGATCTCAAGAGGAGAAAGATACGTGGAAGTGTAGTTGGAGCTTGGTGAAGAGGAGCCTGGACCAGGTTTAAGGAGAAATCGTCGATTTCATTGTAAGTAACTTTGTGAGATTAATAGAAAGAAGTACTTTTTCTATCCCACCATATGATGTGTTCAATATTTATGTTTGATTTACATTTTATTATGACATCTAACCCACTAATTCATATATGAGATGCATGTTCGTAGTTTCTTGTTTGTCTTATTGTGAATGCAGGTCAGTTGTGGGAGGAGACTTGTAGTCGAGGAACAACCGAACACAAAATGATCGACACTATATGCAAAGTTTAAGGTAGAGTTACTGGATCTTTTTACTTCGTATTTTATGCATGAATGTGGGGAATAGTCAGGTAGTTGTTAAAAAGTAGGATACTTTAGATGGTTAGCTTTGCCTACATGTTGAACCCTAGTGTAGTCCGTAGGGGGGTTTTCTCGCTATAACAGAATTGACGACCATACTAGGGAAGCCTCTAGGGTTTTTAGGGGATATTTTTGGGTGTTTTAATTGGTTTGATTGCCTTTTTGAGTTCTTTGTAAGTTGCTGAGTCTTTAAGGGATTCTGGTCTTCCATACCAGTACTCCTTGCCTTGTCAGCCTGACTGTTAGTTTTCTTTTTTTGAGAAGTTACAGAGGTGTATGCGGCCTGCAGTGGGTCTGTACGCGGCCTGCAGTGGGTCTGCATGCGTACATACATGCCCTACCTTTGGACAGCCCACGTACATACGCAAGTTGCTTAAGTGTCAATAACATGCCTGTGTCAGAAAGATTTTTCCTTAAGAAGGGGTAGTCAACCCCTTCCCTGATTGAACTCTGACTTCTCATGGATTTCTTGATTTAGTATTGGTCTCTGTTGTTATAGTCTTTAGCATGGGTTTGACATCAGTTTCTTTATCTTTTAAAGATTTCTTGTGTTTTTTTTTTTTTTGAAAAGGGTTTTGGACGAGTTTGTGAGTCTTTTATGATTAACCTGTTTGGTATCATCAGTGACTCCATGCGATCCACAGTGGACCAAAAGTCAGTTTCTTGGTCTTGTATTGTCTTCACTTTTCCCCTTTTTACTTTCTTTAAAGAAAAAGAAAAAGAATTCATTTTCAAGTTTCTTGTTTGAAGCATATAAAAAAAAAATAGAAAAAGATTTGATTTCTTTGTTTGGTTAAGTAGTTAGGTTAGTTATATTGCTTGTCAGGAAAAAGAGTGTTTTGCTTAAGTTCTTTATCGAATGCTTATAACATTAAGTAGCTCGTAGTTGAGAGAAACCTTTTTTTAGGTTTTTGCTTTAAAATATCTTAGAAAAAGTTAGTTTGAAAAGTTGGTTAAAGAGTTGAAATTGCAAATCTTTATTTGGAAAAAAGAAGTAGTTTTTGCTTTCAGTTTCATTTTAATGCTCTTCTCTTTCATCTATTAAAACACACCACTAGTTTCATTACCGCTTCCTTGACGTAAAAAAAGACACTTAAAATTAACGCTAAATTAAAATTTACTAGACTTTATGTTTGTAGGGTCTATCAACTAGTCTAGGCTAGAGCCTTGGTCTAGGTTGGAGAGGAAACTCTTCAAGGCTTTAAAAACAAACATAGAAGTCAATGCTAGGGAGTGTAAAAATTCTAGTAAACGTGAAATTTATCCAGGAACCCCCTCTAACACAGGGGCTGAACACAAGGTCGTGTGCAGAAAGGTAGCGAAGATAACCCCTCCAAAGCCAGACCAAGCGTAGTGGGGAACACATATAGAGGACTTGTCTTGGGATTCTGTCGGTCGCATTTGCCATAGAGCTTCATGGGTCTCAAATCCTTTCGAGGTCCTTAGTCATGTTCCAGAATACTTTCTTTTGATACCCTCGATAAGTTTCAGGATTGATACCCTGCTCATTGTGGTCCACCGGACTGTCGACTATACCCACCTGGTGATTGTTCGCAAGATGACAACCTAGTTGGCTTTATTTTAGGGACTTAAACAGGTGACTGCGGGGGTATACCAAGGTACCTAGGGAAGACATCGGGTCACTCTTTGCAGAGTATACCCAGAGTGTGATTTCATTTTCAAGTTGCACTTGAACCGGTAAATTTCTCTAGTGTTGGCTAGTGTAATTGTTCTTCCAACTAGTTAGTGGTTTGCTTGCTTTATCTCATAGGAACTTTTCTAGTGTGTGTTGGTTTTCAACGTTAGAAAAATACCTAGTGTGTCATTGATATTATCACACAGTGGAAGATCAAGAGCCCCACCAGTCATGAAGGCTTTTGGGCCTGTCGCTGGTTAACTTGGAGCCACCACCGCCACCTCTATGGCGAAGACTAGACAAGCAAGGGTCTTTTGAGGCAACCGGGCCACAAGAAACTGTGCCCGAGCCATTTCCCAAAGGAGAACATTTGAATACAAAGAATCCTACCATTTATGAACTTGGAGCGGAAGCTATCGGGTCGTATAACTCTTCGATCACTGAATTTTCGGCACCCATCATCATACAAGTTGTCCCTCCAAGGGTAAATCATCACGAGCATCAAATAGTCTTGCAATCAATGATGGAAGAAATTTTTTTTACTTCGTCAGGGAGTCTCACACTCCCTCTACGACTACCACAACTGGGGGTGTTCCACCTCCTAACTTACCTTTGAAGGTACGGAGCACTATGGTCTCGATTTCCTCTACTTTGGGCAGTGGTCTGATTCTGTCTATGGCGACAATCACTGCACCATTCACACAGAGTGCGATGGGTCCTCCATTCGCATACAGGATGCCCAACTTCGATACGAATTTTGTCCTCTCCTACTCCACCCTATAGACCATGGGTATGGGGCCAGGGATCTCAAATGCTCCTTTGAAGGGTCCATGGGGGGCACCTCATCCCCCTATAACGCTTTCCCTTATGGTGGGGGTCATATACCTCCATCGTCCCCCTCGCTCGGTGGTGCTTCCCAGCAGCCCGTCTGGCCGATCATGAACTACATTTTGTTTGGAGAAAGTAGTCAAGGCCCTTCTTCCAACACCACACCGGTGGGTTCTTTGTTGTTCTCTTTGTTCGACGTGTTTGGTAACAACTAATTCTCGTCAGTTGTAGTCTCGGCTGGGGGCAACCCTAGTTTTGGACAACACAATCCTGTGCAGGGTATTATTCCTACATAGAGGGAAAACATAGGAGTCTCTTCCTCACAAGGACCCTGGAATCCATGGTAGAGATCAGTTCCCTCGTCATGGATGTCGACCGGGGGAAACCCCTTCCATGGTCAATGGAACCCTGGGCAAGGCTGAGTGCCTATGCCCATCGGATCGGTAAGGGAAAACCCTTTCCAGAACCTTTGGAATACGATGCAGGGAGAAATCCCTTCCCAGCCCTCAACATCCAACTATGGGAGTTAGTCGATGACGTCTAAACAAGCACAGTATCCGAATGTTGGCCATGACCATGTTTTTTACCAAAACCTTGGTCAGCAGCCTAACTTTTCCTGGCAACCTGGTGCCAGTCAAAATCCAGACTCTTTTTTCCCTATACCTAGTCAACAACCTAAACTACCGTTTCTGGCAACATTGCATTTCCCAGACTTGTCAAGATTGTTAAACGACCCAATCTGTCACGATCCGCGTTGGCCTCCCATGTCGATGAAGTTTCCCTCGACCATTCCAAAATTCGAAGGTAATCCTAACGAAGATCCAAGTGATCATGTGACCACCTTTCACCTATCGTGCTCGTCGAACTCTTTGAGAGATGACTCCGTACAGTTGCGTCTGTTTCAATGCACTCTCATTGAAAGTGCCGTGAAATGGTACATCGAGCTCGACCGCTCAAGATACTCTACTTTTGGTGAATTGGCAATGGTTTTCTTAAACCATTTTCAATTACCTATGAGATATGATGTCGACATCGAACTGTTGGCCAACTTTGAGAAAACAAAGGCCGATCATATCTCAGATCACATTCGAGAATGGCGGCGCTGAAAGAGTTTGATAAAAGTAACAACCTCATCATCATTCCTGCTAGAGTGGTTCCTTAAGTCTTTGGTACCTCAGTTATCCAAGGACGTTGCAATGTTGGGAGTGTTTTCCGAGGAAGAGGCGATAATGAGAGATCAACAGCTTGAACTGATATACTCTCAGTCTAGTTTACTTTATGAAGTTCTTCCAGATGCACCGCGGTCTATTCATAACAAGACAAGATAGAAGTCTGGACCACATGCTGATGGTATATTTGGCTCAACACAAGCTAAGATCATTGATCAGCTGTCAAATCAATTGCAACAGTTGTCGATACAACAGACAACGGCCAAACAAACCTCTAGTTTGGCTGCTCCCCCTACTCAAACGTGGGATGTAGACAGTGTGCATTCGACAAACCCGAAGTCCAACCAACAGCCCGAAGGGAAGAAGAAACAACGAAAGAAGGGTAAGGGAGATAAGAAACCCACCAATAATGCTAGTGGGGGCAACACAGGAAAAAGGAAGTCGAAGTATCCGTGTAACCTTTGTGTGGAAGACCACCTAAATCACCTATGCCCTTGGCTTGTGGAGGCCTAGAACTTATTGGCACACAACAGAATGTTGTGTTAACGAACCCATTTTTACATGGGAAAAATTTGACTCAAGCCTCTTCGAGCGCAGATCAGGGCAGTCAGGGACCCCCTCCATCTTCTAGTAATCCCTCGGCCACAAACATTTATATGTTGAAAGGTGATTCTCACATAGCAACTAGGGCACATGATTACGGAATGCCAAACACTGCTGAAAAGGGAAAAGAAGCCGAAAAACCATCTGTTCCTCTCCAAATTGAGAAGACGATGGAAGAAACAATGAAACACATCCCGAAAGGGGCATTCAAGAAAGCTTCACATAATCCAAATGCAAGGGCCGCCCAAAACTACTCTGTGGTGGAGGATTTGTCACAGATCCCTTGCGTGATGTTTGCTTTGGAGGTCCTTTAGAGCTTCCCTCTACAGAGAAAGGCTCTGCTAGCCGCCTTAGGATCCATTGAGACCTGTAATCCAAGAATGATCATTCTTGATATGACTGACCTGAAACCTCATCTCCCATACCACATTGCGTTCCAGATAGTAGTGGCTCACCCCATGAAATCTTTTACCCAAAAAAAATTTTGCACAGTGGCTGATGAGGGCACTTCGACATGTGTGATGTCGTTGGCGTGTTGGAAGGACATTGGCCAACCCGTTTTGTCTCTATCACCTACTCTTCTTACTGCTTTTGACGATCATTCTTTCAGACCACATGGAATCATCCCTTCTTTCCCTGTGCAGTTGGGAGGGAAGACCATGTGTGTTGAAGTTGAAGTGGTCGATGTGCCTCTCAACTATAGCCTGTTGTTAGAAAGGAGTTATAAATATGCTATGCATGCATTGGTTGCCACAGTTTTTTATGTCTTGATGTTCCCACATGAGGGCCAAACCATAACCATTGATCGATTTTCCTTCTCCAGGACCGACCCTTCATCAGGGTCATCCACGGTCCCGATGATTGATAACCCACATCCTGACATCGTCAATGTGGGGGTTGGTTTTTTCCCACCTCTCATGGGTAATTTCAATTACCTGCGTCCTTCCAGCGATGTCAAGATGATATCAGCTGTCCCCGATGAGCCTAAGGCTGGAATATTTCAAGTGTCGTCGTTCCGCACGACTTAATTTAACGATCCATGGACTCTTCTTTCCCCATCGACCACGATGGAAGGGACAAGGCATCATGGAATGTCCATGACCTTGTCCCAATAGAAGTTGCGTACTCTATTGTTTGGCAAGATTCAATTGACCCCGATCCAACTCCCGCACAAGAGTTAGATCCAGTTCTCGAGCCTATTTGGGCTCAAGGTTCCCTCGTCAATACCGATTCCTTAGACTTGGTATTTCCCTCTGAAGAGGCGATTATAGAGGCATTGACTGGTCCAGACAGACCCTTGGATGATCTCCATCACAGATATTATTTTCTCCTGGAGTTAGGAAGAATAAAGGCAGGAGAATTTGTGTTGACTATGACTCGAGATAGGTCTTGTCTTATTAATCCTCTGGCTACGCATGCAGTTTATGCCGAGGGTAATATGGAAACCATCACTAAAACGATACCTATCGACATCTCCAGAACCCTTGGCATCATGGAGAATGTTTTCGTCAGAGGAAACTGCTCCCCCGAGGAGATTCATATCCATACAGATTTATTTAAAGAATTTCGCGACGTTTTTTCCTGGTCTTACAAGGAAATTCTAGGCATCGATCTGAGAATTGTCGAACATGAGATAACCACTTACCCCGATGCCAAGTCAGTCCGGCAGAAGCTTCATCTGGTTAATCCTCGAAAAGCAGTAGCTATTAAGGCTGAAGTAGAGAAACTACTCAAAGTTGGTTTCATCTACCCCATTCAGTTGACGCAATGGTTGTCAAATCCCGTTCCGGTCAACAAAAAGCAAGGAACGATTTGCATATGTATGGACTTCTGGTATCTGAACAAGGCCTATCCAAAGGATAATTTCCCCACCCCATTCATTGACCATATTGTCAATGAATGCACAGGTTGTGAGGTCTTCTCTTTCATAGATGGTTTTTTGGGATACAATCAGATACATATCAAGCCCGAAGACCAGCATAAAACAACTTTTATCTGTCTGTGGGGTACATTTTCTTATCGAAAGATGCCTTTTGTCCTAAAGAATGTTGGAACCACCTTTCAGCAGGCCATGTATTTTTCTTTCCACGATCTCAAACACATAGTTGAGGCTTATCTCAATGATCTAGCATCACGATCTCGTAAGAGAGCTAATCATCCTACGCACCTCCGACTTATCTTTGAGCGATGTTGCTACTACTATATTCACTTGAATCCTAACAAATGAAGTTTTTGCATGACGTCGGGTCATCTTCTATGTTTTATAGTTTCGACAATAGGGATCATGGTCGATCCTCTAAAGGTTGAGGTAATAATTCAATTGCCTCCCCCGTGCACAGTCCATCAACTTCAGAGTTTACAGAGAAAAGATAATTTTCTTCGATTTTTTATCGCAAACTATGTCAAGATCACCAAAGGGTTTATGTGTTTACTGAAGAAGGGAGTCCCTTTTCATTGGGAAAAATCCGCTAAGCACTCTTTCGAAGCATTGAAACACGCCCTCACGTCTACCCCTCTACTTCGACTACCCAATTATAATAAAGATTTCTTATTGTATTTGGCTGCTAGAGAGTCGACCATCAATATGGTCTTGGTTCAATAGGACAATCTACTTGAAGAACATGTGATTTATTACCTCATCCGGGGCTTGGTTGGACTAGAACTCAATTACTCCCATGTTGAGAAATTTGTGTTGGCAGTAGTACATGTTGTCCAGCGGTTCCATCACTATATCTTGTTTCGCAATACCACCGTCATTACTATTGTGAATCCATTCCAATATGTGTTGACACAACGTGTAATCGACAGAAAGATCAGTAGATGGATTGTTGTCCTCCAGGAATTTGACTTGAATTTTTTTTCTGCGAAATCCAAAAAGTCGTTGGTCTTTGCAGAACTTATCTTGGAACTTTCGGTCGAGTCAGGTGATGTTACGCCCAAAGAATCATTGATTATAGGAGATCTTTTTCTGATTTCATCTTTGGATCCCTGGTATGGAGATATACTAGTCTATCTCAAGACTTTGAAGTTCCCTACCTCTGCTTCTCGTGATGAGCGTCAACATATACGCCATCAGAAAAAAAAAATCTCATACTTGAGGACACTTTGTATCGTCGAGGTGTAGATTGCATCCTTCACCGGTGTCTCATTCATGAAGAAGTGGAACTTGTGCTTAATGACTGCCACACTGGAGCATGTGGTTGTCATTTTTCTAGGTTGGAAACAACCCAAAAGATTCTATGAGCCAGTTACTTTTGGCCTATGTTAATCAAAGATTGCGTTGAATCAGTCAAGAAGTGCCACCCGTTTCAGATCTTCTCTCAAAAGATGAGGGAACACCCCGCTCCTATGTTTCCTGTCATTACTGTCAGCCCCTTCACCAAGTGGGGGATTGATTATACTACATGCCACACCCCTTCATCCAAGGGGCACCATTATATCATTGTAGCAGTAGACTACTTTACAAAGTGGGTCGAAGCTATGCCGACATTCAATAACGATTGTGAGACAACAACTCTCTTTATTTTCATTCAGATAATAGCAAGGTTCGACATCTTGAAGGAGATTGTCACTAACCATGGCAGTCACTTTCAAAAAACAATGTTGTATGAGTTAACATCAAATCTTGGGTTGAGGCAGGAACATTCATCATCTTATTACCCATAAGCGAATGGTCAGGTGGAAGCTGTGAATAAGTCTCCCAAGACCATTCTACAATGAACAATTAATTCAGCCAAGTCAAATTGGCATTTGATGTTGTACTCAGCATTGTGGGCCTATCGAACGTCTGTAAAGACTGCCACCGGTTTCTCACTTTTTCAACTCGTTTATGGGTTGGAAGCAGTCTTGCCAATAGAATGCCAGATCCCATCTTTAAATTTGGTAGTACAGTTATTTCCATACACTTCACCGCTTGAGGAACACTTATTATATCTCAAGCATCTTGATGAGAAACGACATGATGTAGCCTTGGCTAACGAGGCTCACAAGAAAAGAGTCAAGTGTCAGTATGATCAATCCATTCATCCTTGAATTTTCTCTGAAGGCGACCTTGTCATGTTCTATGACCAAGATAAGAATCCCCTGGGGGCAAGCAAGTTCAAACCCATGTGGTTCAGGCCTTTCATTGTGAAGGAGGTACTAAAGAAGGTCGCTTATCGTCTGGTTGACTTTGAGGGGAATGCTTTAGCAGAGCCTAGAAATGGGATCTACCTCAAGAAGTATTACTCATAGGTAGGTCGCCTTGGGTGACTTCTTGTACATATGTATAGATATTATACAATTAATTTTTTTTGTCTTTTTGTTTTATGGACGTGTCGTTTTGATGTCATATTTTTCACTGTGGCAGATGTCAAGTGAATCGGAGGTGTTCATTGGGTTTGTGGATGGCTCTAGCCGACACACTCGGAGGCTTGTTTCCGCAGCTTGGGTGATCTTCACACTTCAAGGCCAGTTTCTATCTTTTGGAGGTATCTGTTTAGGTGACGCAACAAACAATGTTGCCGAATACAACACAGTAATAAAGTTGCTTCGTGATTCTTTGACACATGGTATCACTCATCTCCGGGTCTACTTATATGCACAATTGGTTGTGTCTCAATTAAATGGGGTTTACCGTGTTTATGATCCTACTCTACACCGACGATTCCTTAGAACGTTGCTTTGATTACATTACGTATATCCATGTTCCTAGGAGATTGAATCAAATGACATATGCTTTAGCTAATCAAGTATTAGATTGGCATATTTCACACACATATAAATAAGCACACACATACACATGTACATACATTGTAAAAATGTGATCCATAAGACATAAAAGATGTAAATATGCACACACACACACACACACATACACACACACA
>JASDQU010010805.1:76744-98101 GCA_032191745.1 Picea mariana | reverse complement strand
TAATATGTCTGCTATACAATGCGGGGCTTATGCCCTCAAAAATATACAAAGAGTGCCCTCGGCACATAAGTGGTCCACCCTAAGCTAAGAACGGGGCCTATTGGCCCTGCCATAGTGAACTACGGCATTTGCCAAATACCGGAAAATTTGGACCCAGATCCGTGGCACACCAACAACATGTGGCTGCATGGATGGTGGGAGGTCCTCGATCTTGGCCATGGGCACTGTACGAGTGACAACAGTGAGGTTTCGCTCCACCCATATCAACACTCTCTTAGACTCTCGGGCTGGAGGTCCCCCTGCTGTTGCTGCTGGTCTGATGGTCGTTGTTGGTGCTGCCTCTAGTCGAGGATGCCACCTACTCCTCGCAAAGTCTGTTGGATGCACTGGTCCCACATCTGTACATAAACAGATACATAGTTGTCAGATACTCTGGTGCACATAAAAATGATATATATCAAAAAGAAACTAAAAATTAAATAACTTTAAAAGTAAAAATGTATCCATCTCTCCTCACTCAACTCTAGGAGGTAAGGGCATGTTTGGGTCCCTGGAAAAGTTGATCCTGGCATAGGGGTACTCCTATATCGCCGGAATTTGTCATGCCCACCAGTAGAAAAAGGTGTCATCGAAGGCCTCTATGGTCCTTCCGCCCCCCTGTTGTGGCAACAACGCTGCCCATCTACACACTATTGGGGCAGAGGCCACATTCCCCCACACTATCTCTCGCGAACTGAGACTGGGTACCCTCTCAAAAAAGAACGAGAAAAAAATAGTCCTGAATCCGAAGTTTTTGTTACTCCACCCACGACACTCGGTGAGAAGTCTCTTCATGCAATCTAGCATGGTCATACTCCAGTCAAAGATTCATGCATTTAAGCACTGCATCGCACAATGCATGTATGCCCGAGAGGCCTGATGTAAGGCCGCGGATCCAATAATCCACCTAATAAGAAAAACTATCACCTTCAGTGATAGGTTGGAAATCTTGTGGATCGACGCATGAGAACCTACTTTCTCAGTGCCATCCTTGCAATGCAATCTGATCAACTCAGTAATGTTATGAGGCCTGAGGGGAAAATATGCAAGTTGACTGGTTCCCCTCTCCTCGAGAGGCCAGTCAGAAAATAAATTTCTTCAGTCGTTGGAGTCAACGACTACCCCTCAAGCATGAACACCTCAGCGTCGGGGTTCCAGAAATCCACTAAGGCATTCAACAGCCTGGGTTGTGCCCTCATGAATGGACACTAGAAGAACTTCCACAAATTGCATTGCCTCAATGTGGCCATAGTTGCAGGGTCCTCATAGACCAATATATTTATGTCTTCACGCTCCCTCTCTCTGTAGTGGATATACATCCTGTCAAATGCCAAGTTCATGGAGGAAGTTAGCTCTTGCATTTTTATTTTTTTTACCTTTTTGAGGGTGCATGCGGGTTTTCTTGGACACAGTCACGTATGCATGTGGGAAAATTGTTTCCTACATGTAGGCATACACGGGTTGTCCTTGGACAGCCCGCGTACACGTAGGGACGACCTTTTTTAAAGGTGCATGCCCCCCCCAAAAACCAAAAGAACTAAAGAAGGAAAGTATTGAAATGCAAGAGGGGTTGATTTGTACTTACTTGGTCTAAGCGGAAGTTCGTTTCATCTTCTGAAGCTCGTGAAATCAACTCTTTTAGAAAAGGGATATTTTTCGATTTTTTGTCTATTCTCAATTTGCAATGGTGATAATGAGCTGCCAGCTTCTATTTATAGACTTTTTTGGCCCTTTTTGTCATTTTTTGAACCCTTTTATCGTTTTTTCTGGCTTGAAAATCATATAACGTGGTTCTTGAGTTTCTCATTGGATGTTACGATACACTTTACTTTTGGTTTGGAATTTTTTTTGGGAGATGGGTCACTTTTAAGGTCCTTTGGTAAAAATTCATTTTTCCAACTTTGTGCATTTAAGTTAGGATTCCACCTCGACTTGTTGCATCTCGTTGTTTTTTTCGCTTTGCCATAGGATCGATCCCACCAAATTGCAACACAGAACCATCATTGCTTCTTTAGAAGTGTCGTAATTTAGTGGTAGAGCCTACCTTTACATGGATTCCCTAGGTAGATCCTGGTTCCATTTCAGCGTCCATTCTGTCGTTAATGACTTTAGGATCGGGATTCCTTTTAGTCTTGTCCTAATTGCGAGATTGAACCTCATACGCATGATGTGTCATCACTCTTGGCCTCACCCTCGGGACTCCCAAAAAATGAGTCTTATTTAAGCCCTTTTCAGACTCTATAGACATGAAAATATTTCCAAGCGATCTTGTTTCCCTTCACACTCGTCAAACTCAAATTTGAAGCCACGTCTATCCAGTGGTAGTTTACCCCTTTTCGGTCCGGATGGTGAATAGTACGAACAAAGGTATACTCTAGGAACTCCATTTCACTAGAAGAGTATTCTCAGGTATAATTTTAACCCTTTTTCGGGCTCGAGGGACTAAATTTATGAAAAAGGAACCCCACGGAGTCCATAGTTAAGCTCTTTTCAGACTCCTTAAAATTGAAAAGATTGTCGAGTGACCTTGTTCTTTCACACTCATTAATTGGTTCAGAAAAACATCTACTAGCATGAGTTTACCCCTTTTTCCGGCATGTATATTAAGGAGGAAAAAGGTACACCTCGGGAGATTCGTCTCACTAGGAGAGTTCTCCTAAGTAAATTTTACTTTTTTGGGCTAAGGAGACTAAATCTAGAAAAGGACAACGAGTCCATAGTTAAGCTCTTTTCAGACTCCTTAAAATTGAAAATATTGTCGAGTGATCTTGTCTTTGTCATACTCATTAAAATGGTTTTGAATAGATGTCTTTTCTGTGCTCGTTTACCCCTTTTTTGAACCAACTAGACTCTCTTCGAAAAAGGTACCCCAGTGGAGTCTTCTTTAATGCTTTTTCAGACTCTCTAAAAATGAAAAACCACCGAGCTTACCTTCTTTGGGCTCGTAAAAAAATACATTGAAGGGGGTTTCATTGTGTCTTGCTAATTGCATTTTCATCCTTTCATCTTTGGCCTAATGTCGATTCCATGTTGCTCTCAACTGAACCTTTGAAGCATGCCTTATATGCAAGCCTTGTAGCACTTTGCCTCTGCAATCTAACACCTTGACCCATGGAGGAATTTTCTCGAGCGTCCTTTTCTTGCACATGTCTCCTTGCTGTGAGAATTAGTGTGTTCCTTGCACTTGGAACTAGTATGCTTGCAACACTCGTTCCTCCTTTGTAACGTAGCATTATTTTATTCTTTTTCAAGCTCTTCAAAATATTGAAAAAGACAAAAAAATCAAATATACCCCAAAAAGAGGATGGGAAAAGTATTTTATTTTTATGGCAGCACAATGAGTCACCCTTGGACAAAGCGCATCCTTCTATTTATTCGTCAAGCTTTTGGATTTAATATGACCTTAGGAAGTTGTTCTCGTAACATAGAGTTGTGTCCTCCTCCATTTGGTTATTCTTCCAAACACATGGAGAGTTTGCGTTGCCTCCTGCATCGTGAACTTATGTCAGTATCATGCTGCCTGAGTCTGATCATCAGTCGTTCTATTGTCCAAGGAAAGTTTTACCCAACTTGAGTCGGCCTTTCTGCAGTTTGTCTCTTGACCTTATGCCTGGACACCCCCAAAGTTCAATCAAGTCCTTGTTTGAAATAAATGAAGCTCTCTGCATGATCATCGAGATCCTCTTGTCTATTACCTGACGAGCCATCGAAGACCTCTGGGTAGTGAATTTGTATAGTTACATTACACTCCTACCGAAGTTTTGAATATTTTGAAGTTGTTGCTTGAGCTCTGAAGACCTCATCTCCAGCCATGAGGCGTTATTGGCTTCTTGAAGATGGATACTATACATGTATGTCTTTGATTTTGAGATGTAGATCTGATGTGTAATGCTCTCAGATACACTTTATATAGTTATATGACATGGATCTGCAGTGTATTTTATTGGAAACCATGATTTATTTCATCCTGAGCATGGGTATGCCCGCCTCAATGAGACAATTGTTGTTTTGCAGATGGCACCTCCCGAATTTTAGTCCCGGGATCACTTGCTTCATACATTGGTGAAGATTTGTAATGTATTACATCCATCAGATGCTCTTCTTAACTCACACATTAGGGGGCATCTATTATAACCCTAAATTGCACCATATGTGTATACCTGGCATCAGGCCATCTTACTTACTATTTTTCCCAAGCCATCACTGAACAACTCTTATTAAAAACACTATTTTTGAAGATGTACGCGCCTTGCACCATTACTTCACGCATATGTATGCTAGCTGCACCATTACTGCCTGCTTACATATTCTAGCTGGACCATTACAACCCGCGTATGCCCAAAAAAGTTGTAAGAATTAAAAAGTTGCAAGGAATTCGTTCAGATTACGAGCTATTGGGTAGTTTCCCAGCTGTCCCACTGCCTATAGCCCGTCACCCAACCTAATAACCATCCTTTTGTCATATAAAAGGATGTGTTGGTGTCTCATTCCAACAATAAGCATAAGAACAATGAAACTCTGCCCATTTCACTTTCCCCCCTTTCCCCAATAATTTGCAACCACATTGTGAGTTTTGAGCCAGAATTCCCTATTCTTTCCTTTTCCACCATTGCAAGCCTAATCCATTTCCTAGAGAGAGATGAAGAGGAGAAATATATGTGGAGGCGTAGTTGGAGCTTGGTGAAGAGGAGCCCAGACCAGGTTCGAGGAACATTCATCGATCTCATTGTAAGTAACTTTGTGAGATTAATAGAAAGAAGTATTGTTTCTGTCTCGCCATATGATGTGTTCAATATTTATGTTTGATTTAATTTTATTATGACATCTAACCCACTAATTCATATATGAGATGCATGTTCGTAGTTTCTTTTTTTTCTTATTGTGAATGCAGGTCCTCCGTGGGAGGAGACTTGTAGTCGAGGAACAACCGAATGCAAAACGATCGACACCGGACATAGAGTTTAAGGTAGAGTTACTGGATCTTTTTACTTCATATTTTATGAATGAATGTAGGGAATAGTCAGGGTAGTTGTTAAAAAGTAGGAGACTTTAGACCATTAGCTCTGCCTACACGTTGAACCCTAGTGTAGTCTATAGGGGGGTTTTCCCACTATAACAACTCCTCAACCCAAGCATCCTCAAGTCAAGTGTCTAACCTCCTAATATGTATGTCACATGGTCCCATATTGAAAGGTCCAAGTTCCCTCCTATTAGTACCTACTTCTACTCCTCCTAATTAGGTACATCTCCTAATCATGCAACCAAATCCCCCATTATGTGCATCAAATAGGTTAGTCATCATGCCAATAAGGGTAAAAACCTCCTAGGTAAGGGAACCATGCTAGAAATCTAACCATGGTCAAGCATTTACCCACACTTATCCATCCATAAGTCCATGAAGCATCACCAAGGGGCTAGGAGACCTAGCACTTTCCTAGCGAGGTGAAATCTCTTTTGGAGTAACCCAAAAGACAACAACAAGATGAGTGAAAATCCTAATTAATTTCCTTTCCAAAGATGATATAGAATCTTGAGCATGGTAATTGAGAAAAATATTATAGGTCCCTAATAATTCATCTTTTACCATTGAACATGACCATTTCTTGAATATGAAGTCAATCTAGTCTACAACAATAATGTGTTGAAATTATCACTAGGTCATCCTAGAACTCCAAGTGAAGCACGTGAACCTTATCACCAAAGTTGAACTTCCAAATTGAAACTTCCCACTTTCTTACATGGTTGGTAGTAGGATTCCAATGAGTTGAAATCTTAACTCAACGAAAACAAAAATTTTCTTAAGCTGCAAATTTCAACATTAACAGTCGAGAAGGAAGATCCCAACCCTTTATGTTGCACAAAAAACTCTAGCAAACCCATTTAGCAACATAGTTCCAAGGGATTCACACAATCATGACCCTAGAAATTGAAGAGAGAAGAAGCAAGGGTGTACACCCTAGCTGGACCACCACCTCAATCATGGCCTCAGTGGTTTCCTCCTCTGTTCTATCTAAGCCTTGTTATCCCCCATTCTTGGGGATAACTAAGGAGATGATTTCTTGAGGTCCTCGGGTTGTGGGAATGGAGTATCGAGAGAGAAAGTAGGGGCCCCTATCATAACACACGTCACCATCTGATTGATATCAACAACATCCAACACACCTCGTTTAACCCATAGAGGATAGTATGTATTGCTTCATGAGGTAACAAGTCCAGTGTCATGGTAAGTGTCATTTTAATATTTGGAACATTTGAACATGTTGCTAAGGATCCTTTCTTGATTTTGAAAACATTAGCTTGAAAATTATTCTTTTTTCCCTATTTCACCTTGGTGAGTGTCATGGTTTCCTAGTAAGTGGCCACCCTCAGGGAAAGGGTTTCTACCAGGGGGTTCTCTTGAAGGTTCATCATACCATTCTTGCTCATACTTTCCACCTTCCATCACTTCCTCCCCTCTGTTTCCCCATATTTTAGATTTTCAGGCTTATTGACCCAAGAAGGGCATGTACCTCATTTCATGGGAAGAAGGGGCCAATAGGCTCAGAGGTACCCTAGAAAAAACATCATGCAATAAAATCTCGCAATGTGATCCCAAGAGAAATGAAATGCTTCTCAAAAAAGTAAGGGGCCCATAAATAAATAAATAAATAAATAATAACACTTTCCAAGGTAGATCGTTTGTGGGCTATGCATTTCCTTTTAGTGCCACTTATTGTCTTCAACTTGGAAAGGCATGCGATCCAAGGTAGAGCGTATGTGGGCTATGAATTTCATTTTTAGTGCCCCTTATTGTCTTCAACTTGGTGACACATGAAAAATAAATGGCTAATAAAGGGCATGGAAAAATATGCTTTAAAAAAAAGAGAGGAAAAGGATGTGGCTAGCCCTCGACAAAGGAGCTCATAAATGAGACAAAACGAGCCCTTGTATTTCATGAAACCCCATAACTAGAAGTCTAACACCATCCACCCCACATTCACTACATGACCTAGAAAGGATTCTGTTTGGGAATATACCCTACTTGAGGATTGGTTCACCCAATAGAGCATTATGACACTGCTCCCATATCTAAATTTGGCAAATTGTATAAGGTTTTTGAGAATTTGTTTGTTTTGAAAAGGAGGAATTTGATGCACATGTTCGGGCGGTTATTTTAATAGATATGTCTTACTTGGCATGATATTGTGACTTGTGGACCCTTGGAGGGAGTACTTGTTTGTATTTGCAGGTCCCTACAAGGTGGAAGTCTTTTT
This sequence comes from Picea mariana, assembly GCA_032191745.1. Taxonomy (NCBI): domain Eukaryota; kingdom Viridiplantae; phylum Streptophyta; class Pinopsida; order Pinales; family Pinaceae; genus Picea; species Picea mariana. The sequence continues at coordinate 90,809 of JASDQU010010805.1, read as the reverse complement.
GTGAAGGAACAAGGTCACTTGGACCTTCATTGGGACATGGATCCGACAGGGTGGATTATGTGCCCCCTCTCATTGGACACATGGGAGACAGAGCGTTTCCTTTGGAGGCGCACTTAGAGACCATCATGAGATAGTTTTCTAGCTCCTTTCACCCCAATGTTGGCCTTTGAAGGCCTAGGACGTCACCGTCTATCCCTATGACATCACATGGAGGGATAGGGAATGATGGGGTTTCATGGTTTGATTATGATGTGGCATGATTTTATGGAGAGGAGGACTTTTGTTTTGCACTAGATCACTTGAGAATAGGACGTGAGGCCTTTGGAGGCCCAACAACTTCACTTAGAGGAAAAATGTCTCTCCTAGGAGGGCCAATGTCACCTTTTAGGGTATGACGCCACCCCTAAAGGAGATTTACTTTATGTGTTATTTGAATGTTAAGTTGTAAAGGGGAAAACAGAGGAGGTAAACCTCCCTATTTTTTGTTTGACCCTAGTTAAGTGGAAAAATTGGTTTTGCAAGACCTTATATAAATAAAGGTCTTGCTCATTTCATTAAGACATAACTCACTTGAGAATTACATAAGTGTTGGCTGAAATTTTTTCCATACTTGGGAAAATCAAATGTCTCTATGTCTTGTGTTATTGGATATTAGTACTTTTCTTTTGGTGAAGGAAGCTAAGGTGTTATCTCTTGGATGCTTTGTTATTTCTTTTGTGATGGAATATCCTTGGTAAAGAAGGGTTTATCTTGCTAATTCTTGGACTAGTTAAGGAATTTATGCTTTGTGTTGTTTCTTTCTTGGTTGCAAGGTTAGTTTTGTTAATATCTTGGAGAAGTATAAAGGCATACACCCTCCACTAATATCTATCACCATTGTCTTGGATAAACTACTTTTTCAAAGGTTGCTAGGAGGAGTAAAATGGCTTACACCCTCCTAGATTTACCTTGCTAGTTTTGTTTTCTCTAGGGAGTAAAAAGGATTACACCCCTAGAGAAGTAACATAACTAGCTCTCACACAAGAGACCCCATAAACCAATTGATAAGGCACTAATCTGATTTTCATTGGAGATATAAAATCATTGCATTGGTATACGTGAATTTTTGAGATATTGCAATTGCCTAAGTTCGAATTGGTTATATATGGTATAAGCATTCTTCTGCCCTAAGGGCATATAGCTTGGCTAACTAATTTTTTTTTTGTTATAAACTAGTGCTATAGCCATTAGGGATTTTGCAAAATCAATCTTTCATCCTCTTTTATTACTCTTTCTACCATTGAAAATTGCAAGTAATTAGTACAAATTATTCTCCTTGTCAAGGGATTTCATTTCGGTTATTTGCTTATGAATTTTAGTGGCTAGAACTTGCTGTTGTAGCAAAAGTTTGCTACAAACACAAGGCTGACCTAATATACTGCTGATAACATCTCTTTTGCAGCCCTATTTTGCCATCAAAACTTGAGTTTAAATATTGGAATGTTATCTACATGTTTATGGCTTGATCATCCAATAATTATTCGATGTTTTTGATGGTTAATTGTGCATTTGTTTTAACTTATTATTTGTTGTTGTAAGTATGGTATATGATGTAGTTTTGGGACAACAAGTCTATCTTGTTGATTCCCCATTGATTAGAGGCTTCGTTTATCATCATTTTTCTTGTCACGGGCAAGGCTAACCAGTGTTACCAACATCACAATAATATCGTTGACATCGTGTTGTTATCATCGTTTTGAGGAGCAACAATATTATTGTCTGAAAATATAGTGATATTTTCCTCCTGCGATAATATCACAATATTTTCGAAAATAGCGTGATAATATCGTGAGTACATGGAAAATGTCACAGGACCACACACAATCACAAATTAAAAGCCAATTTTTTTTTCTTTTTTTGAAGTGTCATTTTTAAAACAGAGTGTGGGGTTTGGAGAGAAAAGGAGCAAGAGGCAAGCAAGAGTTGATTTTTTTTTTTTTATCATTTTGCAAACATAAAGAGGTTAGTAATCTATTAATTAATGGTAACATTAAAATCTCCTTTATATTTCATTTTCGTCCTTTTACTTAAATTTTTAACATTACCATTAATTGTTTCAGTATGTTTGAGAGTGGTTCCAACCTCATTGGACTTCATATGCAGAAAGTAGAATTTTAGGTCCCACTCAAAATTCAACAGACTTAATGGTTTTCAGGATTTCAAGTTTGGCAGTATTGCAAGATTTCTACTAGATTCTATCATGTATGAGGGTGTGGAATTGGCATTTAGTCAATAGCACCAAGCCCTCTATGTACCTTGATGTTGGTGGCATTGATTTTTGAACTCTTTTTTCATGACCCTAGTAAAAGTGTACCCTTCACTCAAGTAAAATCACTCATTAGGCATGTTAAGTTTTTTCTATCTTATTTTTATTCTTAGAGGGTGACACTGATGATGAGGATCCTAATATAGGCAATGATTTTGATGATATGTAGTTATTTGTTATAGCATGATTTTTTTTGGACTCTAGAGACCATTTATAGCCTCTTATTGATGTATTTTGGTTCAAAGATGGATTGTGCTTGATGCTATTTTGGTTATATGGACCCTTACTTTCTATTTACATGAGAAACTTTACATATTTGTGCATAAGGTTTGGATTCATATGGATGCACATGAATATATGTTCTTCATGGACCCCGACAGAGCGAGTTGTACTTGGTAGTAACACCAGTAGAGGACACCAGAGCCTAGCTCCTTCTTCTTCTACATGACATCATAGTCCAATGCCAACCCTAGGGCCTTCTTCCTCTAAAGGAAAATCCATTTCGAGAGCCATCACCCTTGCCCGTAAAAGGGGAAGAGGGAATCGTTAGTTTATTTATTTGATTGGATTGTAGATGACTCATGATGATGAGATACATTTATTATATTTTTTGATGATATCTTGAGGCTTTAGAGTTGAGACATGATTCAGTGTTGATTTGTGATGTATTAAAGTTTACTATACATCTTATATATCAATTATCTTTTCATATTTATATGGAAATGCATTTATTTGATATTGTTGATGCTTTAGATATTTAAAATTTTGAAAAAAAATGAACATTTTTGTATTTTTTTCATTCTTACAACATTTTTCGATATTTTCCCTGATGTTGCCGATATTTTTGTTTTTAGGCCCTTGGTGATATTTTTTCGATGTCAATGTTTACAAAAATGGGGATAACATTGTTTTGTAGGTGCACAACACTTGGAAACCATGTACCCTTCCACATGACTCTTCTTCAAGCCCTTTCTTCGTCTCCAAGACTGACCTATAGGGGATCCACTGATCATTCTCTCACTTTCCATCTCAATCCCCCTAGGGTCATCGATATTCCCCCCTTGTGGTGAATTCACATCACTAAAGTGAGGGGTGTGTGTATATAAGGTGACAGTGGGTAGGTACTCCCATAGTTGTCACACTCTCATGGATTGGGTTGGGAATTTTCCAATCTACAAATTGTGTGATAACAATTCTATAGATACCCTCTCCTTCATGAACCCCACCTGTTTCACCTCCCATATCCTGCCTTTGAATAATGTTAAGCATGTGGTAGTAGTCTCCTTCTTAGGCTTCTTTCATGGTCTCTTGTCCTCCACCAAATCTAAGCTCTCCAAACCTGCAACCTCTTTAGCTCCACCCAAATCAACACCTCTTCCCATTGGCTTGCCATCTAATAAGGGTTCCAACTCCCAACCACTGAATTGTACTCCAATATTTCCCACAAGTATCTTTGTTTGGCGTCTACTTCATTCAACCACTTTTCCAACATATCCTTAGTCAGATGAATTTCCCCATGATGAATGTTCCAGTAGTATCTCGATTCAACCCAACGACAGATTCAAGACACTGATTTAAAGAGGCACTACTCAAAGGTAGTAATACAAGGGTTTCAAAGGATAATCCATAGTTCCCTCAAGTTTGAAGGGTGAACAAAGATCCAAATCCATCCACTCCTATGGTAGATGATGCAATGGACCAATAAGGACTCAATACAATTTAATTGTTTGTTGTGACAAGCACTACAACTCTCCATTTTTCGTTTGATCTTATTTACCCTCCTAAAAAATGGAGCCCCTTATTTTTTAGCCTAAGAGAAAGCCTCATAAGTCTCCCTCTCCATATCAATATTCTTTTGTTAACTCATGTTTCACTTGGAAAAACAATCAGTACTTGGTGTTGCAATCCAAATTGTAAAATCGACAAAGTTACATCAAACTCCTCCGAGCAGTTCGGAGGAGTTCCTATATTTTTCTCTGATACACAACAATATTTTGAGAGTTGGGAGAAAATCCTTCGATCATATCGGAGAAGTTACTTCTAACTCCTTCGATATGTTCGTAGGAGTTACTTTCAACTCTTCCTAACATATCACAAGAGTTACTATCTTTACTTCCGAACTGATCAAAAAACTTTCTCTTAACTTCTTCGATCAAACCAACCCCAACCACCGCATTTAATGCCATAAATCGTCATTTTTATATACAAACAGAATGGGGTTAGGTTTAGTGTTATCCTACCATTTGAAAGTGAACGAGGAAACTTGAGGATAAATGCGTCGAGCTGAACTCCATTTGAGGCTCTCACCTATCCATATCGACCACGTGGTGGCATAATCCAGGTAATATTACCTCACCTCTCTTCCTTTTCTAGGCTAGGGTTAGGTATTTTTTTATTAGTTTTCCTTACTCCCTTTCCCTATATCGATAACCCTCTTTCCTCGCTCTTCGTCATTTCTCTCTCGACCACCCCCCCCCCCTTTGCCAACCTTACATTTTTTTTTAGAACTTGTTTATTTCCATGGGATGTAGAACCAAGCGGCCTTTTCCCCTTCACAGTGATGGAATTTATCCTCGCCCTTGCACTTAACCCTTGCAAGCCCCAAAAATATCACCCTGAGCACAAATACCTTGATCTAGAAAGTTCTAGGGTTTCCTCACTCTCCTCAAAACTGGTCATGGTGTTTCCTGGATCGCTTTCCCATTCTTGCGAAAAAATCCCTAACTAGTTTCTGAAGGTGCATTCGAAAAGGTTAACTTTATCTCCTTCGCATGGCTTGGAGTGATTGAAAAAAAATCCTCCAATCATATCGGAGGACTTACTTTTAAATTCTCTGACCTCTTTGGTATTTGAGATATTTCCTTCCGATGAAATATAAGAAGAGTTGGAAATAACTCTTCCGATCTCATCGGAGGAGTTGTTACCAACTCCTATGATGTGATTGAAGGAGTTGTCTTTAACTCTTCTGATCACCATTCTAGCGATCTTTATCGGAACAATTATTTCTAACCCGTCTGATTTGTATCGGATAAGTCCATTTCAACTTGACATCTACAGAAAGCATCTAGCTATGCCTCGATAATTTCAGTAATTCTTATAATTGTCTGATCATTTAGTTGTATTTCAAATATCATTCTCTAAATTTATCCTTTCTGTAGGTTCAGACATGTCACCATGGAAGAAGACAGTGGCAAAAGTAATAAGAGTTGAGCCATCTAGCAGCTCCCAACAAATAATAGAGGAAGAAACTATCGAGACTTCTATAGAAGGATGGAGAAATCTTAAAATGGGGAGAAGTATATTATATGTTCAAGAATTCAAACTTCTATGTGGAGGCAAAGGAGCCAGATGAGCTCCAAGTGTTCAGGAACATCAGAAAGTCAGGAATTTTCAGGGTGGCAACACATCCAACGATCTCCCCTTGTGCAGACACCATTTCTTGGATTTTTAAGAACATAGACATAAATGGTCGATATGTCTGTAATGAAATAAAATATCCCATAGCTTCATTAAGGTCCGATGATTTAGCTAAATATTATCATATTGAAGTTGGGAACAAAATATTGGATGGTCAACTCCTCGGCGAGTTGGAACTTACACCGAAAGATTTATTCCCTGCGTGGTACAAAGAAGATAAGCAGTTCAAGTATCGTCCCAAGAGTCAGTATCCCACGACCAATTTAAGGATACCCTACCAGTATGTGGTAGCCATGTTTTGCAGGTTATACAGGGAACCAAATGCAACTCATTTCCCCTTATCGTACATGTCCCTAAATTCTTTATGTGCATATGTGGGGGTCTCATTCAACTGGGTAGACATATTTTCTGAAAATCTCAAAGTTTCCATCTTTGCAGTTACACAAGCACAACCAAGAAACTTTCCCAGTTTCCATATCTCCTAGACATAATTTGTACTACTCACTGGTACCCAAACATGGGATGGATTTGGTTTCCCACCGACATCGCTATCCACATCTACTGCAAAGTTCTTTGGGAGCACAAATACTGAACATAACATCAAAGAATTTGCGAGAACTTCCTTACCCCATTGTATGAATTTATCTTTTGCACCTCCCCACCTTGTATGATAGACAAAGCCATAGTAGTCATAAGAAGGATTCTGGATTGGTATTTGATGGAGCACGATACCTATATAAGAATATAGGGTGTGATGAAACCACCCCACATACTCCCTCGGTTCGTTCCTGACAAACTTGTGCTTTAGGAGGTGGTGTATCAAACTATCATACAAGGGGTCAGAGGAATGCTTTACATATCAAAGAAAGTGTTTTTCTACATTACCTCTATACATTCACAACTATTTCTTTGAGAACACCAAGCAAGATCAAACAAAAGTGGACATCTTACTTTCCTACCACTTTGGAGAGGAAAGATTCAGGAGACATGACCATAAGAATATCGTCAAAGAGCACTTCAATAGGATGAGACTCTTGTATGAATACACCATTGAGTTTTGGGAAGAAGAGAAGGTGCATTAAAATGCAAGAACTTACAACGAAGTCATTTTCAACAAGTGGGATCAGCCAAAAGGAAGGATCACAAACGAAGAAGCCGCAAGATTGGTGGCCAGAAAAGAGGCAGAACAAGATGAACTTGAGATATCTCCTCCCATATATATCTCAACTCATTTAGGTTTCGTAGAAGAGGAGGAAGGAGCACCAGTAGATAAAAGAGAAGGTGTTGAAAAGGAGGAATGACACTAAAAAGGAACAAAAAATAGAGGCCAACAAAGAAAAGACCAGGGCAGAAAATGAAGTGAGAGCTAAAGCTAAAGCCGAAGAAAAAGATACTACAGAAAAAGAAAAGGAGTTGGCAGAAGTCGCAAGAGTAGCAGCGGAATTGGCAAAGAAAGATAAAAAGGAAGAAACGTATAAATTTGTTGAAGAAGAAAGACATAAGAATAATACAGAGGACAGAGAGGGTGACAAACACCCGATGGACTTGGATATCACTAGAACATGCACCATAGGTACAGGAGTAGAAACAATGAGAAGTGGTTTAGGCCTCAAGCCTTGGGAACCTTTTTCGATCAACCGAAGTATTGGATCTAAGAAGTTTCACATACGATAGTAAAATCGATAGAAATGTGCAAGAAAGAGTGAAAAAGGTTTCAGCAATAGAAGGAGCCCCTTTGTCAGTGGTTACGCAAGTCCCTGTCACAGGAGATCTCACATAACAATTACATTTTATAACTGAGATCTCACATAACAAACTTGGACCAACCTCCTTCAATTGTGGATCTAAAACCACTCACACACTAAACTTGATAAAAACACACAACAACTTAATAACAAACACTAATTTTTACATTATTTGAAATTTCCTAATTTCGACAATAATCCAACATTTAGATATTTAAAATTGTAAGATATGCTATGATTTATGATTTATGGAAAATAATTAAACATGTACTTGATATGCTATGAAAACAAGTTACTGTAATATTCAATGCGTTTTACAAGTTTGTATGATTGAACACATTAAAGAAGACAAAGACCGATGGTGACAATATGGTTCTCGATGGTTGATACCCATCCAAGGGTCAGTCGCAAGAGAAATATAAGTGGGAAAGAAGAAAATACCACTACGAGCAGCTTTGTCATTATGACTTGTCCCGAGTCGACATTTTGGTTTGAGTTTATTTTTTCTTGAAATTTGGCTTGAAATTGTTGGATCTGCATATTTGAGTTGCTAAGTTTGTATAATCCAAGTGCCTCAGGGTTTTTTAGGACATAATCCATTTATGCATTCAAAAATGCAATTTAAATAACAAAAAATTGTGATTTCACCCAAATTTAATTTCCCTATGAAAAATAAAAGCATAGAAAATTTAAACAACACTTTTGTTCATTTGTTAAATTGTGTAACTGTGAAAGGTTTTGATTAGAAATTTGTCTCACTTAGCGGATGCTAATCAAATTATCAAATTAAATAGAAGGTTAATTTTGTAACAATTTTTTTTCCGTTTAATTGAGTGATTCAACAAATTACCTTTTTTATTAATTTATAATTTTGATGGATATTTTATGTATTTAAATTATTTTAAAATGTAGTCAAATCTTAAAATACATAAAACTTAGATTATCAAACATTTCAAATAATTTTTAAAATTTTAATTAGGTTTAATGTCCCTTTTCACTTAATAATGGGATTTACTGGAATCTATTTATTGCAAAATTAACCTATTCCAATCAAATGTAATGTATTATAAAAAGTTTAATATAGAGGATAACATTAAGTACCCTGTTTCCCAATCTTGAATTGTTAGTGAGGATGGATAGACAATGTTGAATATGAAGTAATTGACTTTGCGAGTTACTAAGTAACTGGCAAAGTGTTGGGATGTGTGTCACTGTGTTTTCTCCGATCAATTAACATTTTCAAACAAATGACTAACTATTTTTTTTTCCAACAATCACAAAGTCCTTTTCATATCTTATTGGAGAGTAAGTTAACTTTATAGTTGTTCATATCTGATTGGGAGAGTAAGTTAATTCTATAACTAGCACATTCGCTCACTTGTGGCTGGTGAACGTTGAAAGGCTTACGGCTGGTAAACCGCCTCATCCACTGCTGGTGAACGCCGATAGGTGTTCGTTGTTCAGTGTGTTTAATTAGAGGTGTCCATTGTTCACTGTGAGGAGGTGGGAAAACGTGCATAGGATGCAAAAGGACTCATAGAATGCGTGGCACATGTGGATGTCTTTAAACTGGTAATTATTTAAGTGGAAAAACGCGCGTAGGAGGTTAAACGCTCACATAATGCATGGAAAATGGGGTTATCTCTAAATTGGCAGCGACTGTCTTTAAATTGGTAATTATTTAAGTGGGAAAACGTGCGTTGGAGGTTAAACGCTTACAGAATGGGTCGTGGCATCAGAGGGCAGTTTAAACATCAGAAAGGAATGCGTGCAGGTCGTGGCATCAAAGAGCCGTTCAAAAACGAATGCGTACATGTGTGAAGTGTTTCTTAATTATATAAATGTGGCATGCACATATATTAATCCTTCTTAATCATTTAAACATGGCAATTATATATCCTTACAGTAATTTTTTAATGTGATTAGGTAAATATAAAAAAGTAAACATGTTAACGGATGCGTTCATAAATGCAAGGAAGTTATGAACAATAAATCTGATCCATTGATTTTGAAGGACGACTAAGAATATGCCAGCATCTTCAATGCGTAGCCATCAGATTAGGGTTTAAGGATAAATAAGGTTAAAAGATGATTAATTGTGCGCATTGTCAATAGGTGTACGCCTTATCAACGTAATAATTATAAAAAACAATATTTAGAATCTTTTTCCAACTTTAAATAATCCACTTCATCTATAATCAAATTAGAGTTGACTTCATGAAACATCCAACTAATATAGTCTAAAAAAAATTTAATGAAGACAAAGACGGGCACCGTATTTTCTCCGTCTTTCCACGAGGCTTTTGTTTGGAGCACGTCTTTTAGAAATTTTATCAAAATATTAGAGTGATTTGTTTGGAATATTGGAGTGAAAACTCTGTGATAACCAATTTTGTAAATAATGATTTCTTTTTAAATATATGAAATCCAATGACAAGTTTTCTCGTGGAGATTCAACTTTGTAAATAATGAAAAGTTTTTTACATTTGTAAAGTTCGAGGACAAGTTCTTTGTATCTTCACAACGTTGAGAGATACATTTTTTTTCGTCATGATGGACATTTTCAACTTGGACAAAAAAATTTATATATACCATAAATTCTTACCAATATGATGTTACAGCCTTACAGACGATAATATGATTAAATTTTTTATTCAATGTTTGAATTCTATTTTTTCTAAATTCCGATAATATGATATGACAGATGATGATAATAGCAATAGCAGCGGAGAAACCTCATCACCTGCGAGATGGCAGTGCCAGTTATTTCTCTCGAGAATTGACCATAAGTAGCTCACATAAATTCACAAATTCTCCTCAAAAATTGGCCCCAAGTAGCTCCACCTAAACTCACTACACAAAACAAAACATGATAGAGATTTACATAAATTATATATACAATATGTTGTGTCTAATGCAATTTTTATTAAAATACTTCATGTAAAATAAGAAATTCAGTATCTTATAGAAATTTGTGTTCTAGTGACACATTTATGACAGTTATTAAATTATTTTCATTTTCAACACATATGTTATTATTTATGTTATTATTTAAGTAATGAATCTATCATTCCACTCTATATTTTAATATTTATAAAATGTATAATTTTATATAGGAATAAATTTAATAAATATATATTTTGAGCTCTAAAACTTATCTTTAAAAACATTCTTAGCTTGTATAGCCTTCTATATGTGTGTATATCCTTAATGTAAACTTTTAAATTCATATTATTCTTAACATGATACAAAAGTTAAACATACTATCAAAATATAAATTTCTTTCTTTTAAAGATTAAAATATACTTACAAGTTTTTCTTTGATCTTTCCTCTATAAGGTCATTTGTAGACCTTGTTTAATTCTTCACAACTGTTTAATAAATTATTGTTGCTCAAATAGTTACATACACACTTCAACAAATATATTGACACTTCAATAAATGTATTTTTTACTTTGCTCATACATGCATTGTATTTGAATTCCATTCATACCCATGATGATGATGATGATGATGATGATGATTAACTATCAACCTTAAGGTAAGAGATTACTTTGATTTATTTAAAATTATATTTATATTTGGGATCTAATTAGGGAATAGGGAGGGAAATATAAGAGAAAGTGTTTTTCATCTTCAACCCTCTTAGTGTCACAAAGATGACAGATTCTTTCATCCCAAGTTGTTTTTGGAATTGTCCAACCCCCAGTTTCACTATGTAGCTCGTGAGAGTTTGTTCTTATTTTAGCAATGCTGATTTTCTTATTTGCACTTCTAAAAAATTAGAAGTAGTTTTGATATTCTAAATTAGGGTTGACCACCTCCTCATAGTATCTTAGTTTTTTAATACATTGATGCAACAATGTTTTTCTTATGTGTTCTTTGGTTCCCTTTGTATATCCTTAAACAACATATTAAAGGTATGGTGTCAATGTTGACAAAAAACTCTATTACAAGGATTGGAAATGGGGAGATTCTTTCCAACCCCACTCTAAAAATTCTAGACTTCAAACCAACCTTAGAAGACCATTATTTTGTACTCCTATCTGACGGAAGCAATACATTGTAAAGCTTATTTCACATCGTCTCAAGTGAAAAATGGACCCTTAAGTTGGACCACTAAACAAATTCATTTGTAGATCTATCCAAAATAGCAAATATGTCTTCAAGTTACTTTCTTTGTACTGATCAAATTTACTTATATTGCATAGAACTATTCTCTTGTTTTTTCCTCTACCACATCCCATTCCAAATCACATACATTAGAGTGCTAATTGTGCATTGTTTTTACGTTTTTTTTGGTAGGGTTTTATTAATTCATGACATGCAAGTGCAAGCTGTTGTTCCAGAGTCTGTACTTAAGGCTTAGAAGTATAGTGTCTAGGCATCCGAAAGTGGGTAAAGGGTGGAAAAAAGAGAAACGTCAACCTTCGGCAAGGGAAACTAGGGATGATTTATGTGTTGGCGTTGTCTAGCTTCCAACTGTTCCTAGATGTTTATATCATGTTCAATCGCTGCCCATGAATGTTCGAGTTCAACCTGGGTAGTGACTGTTTTAAGAATAGTATCAAAAAGGTTTAAGGCAATGTGCGTTTGATTTAATAATCCGGGTTCAATATTGGGTTGTGTTGGTACAGAGACAGTCATGGAGGAACAGTAAAATAAGAAAACCTCAGGGGGAATTTAAGTGTTGTCTCAATTCGGTCGTATAAAAGAGAGTTTACGGTTTCAGGAAGGAAAAAGGGATGCAAATCAAAGGCTCTTTTCCATAATTGGGTTATATTTTAATAAAATGTATGAGGTAGGAGAAAACATTTAGCTGTCTATCGAGTAAGGCTCCTATCAAGGGAGAATATCACGTATATACAAAAGAAGAAAAATGTGAAGAAATAACCCGATGAAGCATAAAATATATATAGAATTCTGAAAGTGTTGACCGGTCTTATAGCTGCTGATAGCTGGTATAGAGGAAAAACAATAAACAATATAGAAAACCAAAATTCATTCACTATAGAAGAGGTTGCACTAAATTATAGCGAAGCATTCAACAGATACGAATATGAAATGAAACTAAATATGAGATACAAAAAAACAAACTCATAACACAGTCGTGACGAAATTGAGAATCTTCGGATTTGCTTTATATTAACTCTCAAAATGTAAAACCTCTGTTACAATCGACACAAAAAGGTCCAACCCTTTTTTCTTTCTTTCTATGGTATATTTGTACAGTTTTACAATAAGATGGAATCTCAATCGTTGCAAAATTTTCAGTTATGATAGGGAGGAGAGCAATCGCTCCATTTCTTCTTCTCTGTCTTTATTTGGTGCCAGAAGTTTGTCCTCGCACATGCTCGGTACAGGTGACACATCTTTCAACCGATCGAGATATCAGCCTTGACGGTTCTGCTTGACAATTGGCTTCAAAAGAGTAACAATCTCGGGCTAATTGCGGTAACCTTTCTTCCATCTGTCTATCTATGATGTCTATGGCGCACAATTTCACACTTGGTTTAATAATACATTTATCTATTTGGACTATGTCTGCCATAGTCACTTGTGAGATCTCTGCCGAATCTCTTTCCTCTTTTTCCTTTAAATCAAGTGAGATTTTCACCATATTCATTTGAATCAATGTCTCGGCATTACCTTCACTAACAATGCCTAGCAGATTACCATCTATAGAACTAAAAGCCTCTTCTAAGGATTTCGTTACCCTCTTGGCTTGCAACTTACCTTTTGAGATGATGTGCTCCCATTCCTTTAATATAATATTTCCTCTGGTCTGCTCCGAAATGGGAAACCTGGGACTACTTCCCGATTCCCTGTTGTTTGTAGCTATCACAGCCGCTTGAAAAGTGACTCGTGCTACTCCAGCTTATCTTTCTCTAATAGATAAATTTTCCAAAACTTGATTAACCAGTAGGCATTTGTCCCAAATCACCTCTACCTTGGCGAGTAAATTTCGTTGAGCCGCAGAAACTCTGCTTCGAATTTCCATCGCCTAGGACTGGAACATCCCTATATTTATCACTTTACTTTTGGTGATTTCCACTGTAGCCTGTAGTTGTTCGATCAAATCTTTTTGTTGGCCCGCTTGTATCTGACCATTCTAAACCGCCAGCTCTGCTTGTTCGAGCTTAGTCTTGAGTAGCTCTATCTCACTTTTATCGGCCAACCTTGCTTTCTCTATTCCTACACTCACCTGGTCTTTAGCAACCTCTATTGTTGTGGCTAGTCTGGCTTCTAGGGATTTGATGAGGCGATTTTTCTGTTTTAGCTGGTTTTTCAAAACCCTGACTGAAAATTGGTTTGCCGTGGCATATGCCCCTAATGTTCCAACTATTTCCATTGCGAATTGTTCATTCTTCTTGTCCTTCCCATCAGTCAATACTTTGTATTTCTTGGCTATCGATTCCCCTTCTTGATAGAATTCTCTCTTTACCACTGCCTTTCTCTTCTTATCAAAGAAGAACTCATTTGGAGGGAGCTCTTCCACCCTTATAGGCCTCAATTCTTCATTTAAGATCCACCATGTGTCAATATTTTCCTGAGTTGACTGCAAGGGAGTAACAGATGCGATAGGATCTCCAATTTG
>JASDQU010010805.1:55281-67308 GCA_032191745.1 Picea mariana | reverse complement strand
CATTATTAATAATGTATTAAATATATAAACTAATTAATGTATTAATTGATAAATACTTTACATTATACATTACATTATTAATGTATTAATATTTTAATAATGCATTATTAATGTATTAACTAATTAATATTTTAATTATTTATTATTAATGTATTAATACTTTAATGATGTATTTATTAAGGTATTAATATTTTAATAATGTAGTGATACCTTTTTAATGTATTAATTTTGTAATATTAATGTTTAACATCAATATTTTTGTTTTAATATAAATATAAATATTTATATCTTAGTAATTAAGAATATTTTTTGTTTGTTTGTTAATTTGTGTGGGACCTGTTGGCTACGCGATTAACCTCTGGCTTGAGAAATCGGGACCTGTTGGTTACGCAATTAACCCGTGGCTTGAGAAACCAGGACCTGTTGGTTACGCGATTAACCTGTGGCTTGAGAAACCACGACTCAGGGGCATCTAAGCCGTCAAAATCCCGGCCTGAGCCACACCAACCCTTAACATGGTTGGATTTTTTGTTGCTGCAAGTTTCGAACCGGTGACTTTAACAACACGAAGTGGCTTAACAACACACTCCGTCACCGACTGTCCTACACCTCGGGGACTAGTGATTAAGAATATTAATAAATACGTTATTAATATTATATTTAATGTATTAATGTATAAATTATATAATATACTTTACATTATACATTAATGTATATATTAATTAATACATTACATTATTAATGTATCATTCAAATAATAAGTTACTTTATATATTAATATAAATTAATATTTTAATTTATAGATTACATTAATACAATACATCAATGTATCATTACATTATTAATGTTTTATTTTATTACTCTATTAATATTTTTGCAATGTATTAATTAATAATGTATAAATTTATTAATTAATTAATACATTACACTATTAATGTAACAATCAACTACATTATACATTAATGTAACTTCATACTTTAATTTATAGATTACATTTATACATTATCAATAACTATTACATTAATGTAATACATTACATTAATAGATCTCATTAATTTATATACATTAATATAATATTAATGTAATAATTAATTAAAATATTAATTATGTATTAATATATTAATGGTGGTCCAAAGGCATGTCAGTCCTCAACTAGCAACAATCACTTTTATATAAAAAGTGGTTGATATACACGCGCCATTAATTTAAAAATGTGGAAAATGGCATTAGGCGTATATCAACCACCTTTTACATAAAAGTGGTTGTTGATCGGCTGAAAATCCGTGTCCGCAATATAAAATGAATGTGGTAATCTGTAATCCATCTGTGGTAATATGAAACGTTTGGCTGCACGGTTTAATCTTACTTAGTAATTTAAACGTGGCATTTACAGTAATTTTTTAATGTGATTAGGTAAATGTTAAAAAGTAAACATATTAACGGATGCCTTGATAAATGCAAGAAAGTTATNATGCCAGCATCTTCAATGCATAGCCATCAGATTAGGGTTTAAGGTTAAATAAGGTTAAAAGATCATTAATTGTGCCCATTGTCAATAGGTGTACACCTTTTGGCGTAATTATAGTTGTTGAATTCTATGAACTACAAGCAAGAGGTCACAAGGTCAAATCTATCTCCCTACTAACTTCCTTTATAAAATTACATATTCTAAATATTCCTTCCCTACTTACTAACTGCCATTACATATTCTAAATATTCCATTACTATTCTAAATATTCCTGGGGTTTTGACAGCGCCAAACAGATGTGATATCTATGAAAGCTTGTTGTGTAGTCTGAACACCAATTTCTAAATAATTGCTTACTGTGACATTGCTGGTCTCAGAGCCGAAGAACCTTGAGTGCAGCGAAGTGCAATCGTGATCACTCTTAACGCCTCCGCTGCCGGGTACTGCCCCTCTAATATTGAATCAACAATATTAGAAACTTAATCGTGTTTGTATTCATTCCAAAGCTGCATCATCATCAAACTTCTACTTTGAATTTTTTGTTTGCCATTGAGTTTGCTCCAGAGTTATTTAATAAACCAATTCTTAAAACATAAACAAACCAATTACAAAAGAAGTTGCATAGGGGCTGACAGTCTTTCATCCACGCACGATCTCAAGAACAACGATCCCATAACTATAAACGTCAGCTTTTTCCGTTAATAGCCCATGGACGACATACTCCGGTGCAGTGTGACCTCTACCTCCTAACAAATTTGTGGAAGAGAGAAATTAATTGCAGGATTCAACACCTTGTAAAGAAGATCCTCTTAGAACAGTTAATAAATGAATTGCACAACTTACCTTGTTCCTCCTACTCTGGTAGAAACATGGGTTTCTCCATGGGTTTCACCTTCTGGGAAAAACCTAACCATCCCAAAATCTGCGATTTTAGAGTGAAATCTGTCATCTGGAAGTATATTCCCACATTTGATATTTCTGTGTATAATGCGAACTTTGGAATCTTCATGTAGATATGCAAGGCCTCTAGCTGTGCCCACTATACTGTGGTAAAAAAGGGGAGATTAGTGGATGCTAACTGGATGGGAGGTGTAAAGGAATATTGCAATCAAACCCTCCCCACCGATATGGAAATAGAGACGTTAATCAGACCCGGTTGCAGGGCGGCTACAGAGTACAGAGAAAAAAGCTTTTCGGTGTAGCAGGGTTTTTCTAGCATGCAAAGGGTTCAGCATGTAAACTAAGATGGGCAACATGCCAAGTAGGCGGAGACAAAGAATCTGCAATCGAGATAAGCTGTTGAAACGGATTTCCCAGTTCAAAGAATTTCTTATCTCTCCTGTGGATAAAAACAATAGTGTTCCAAAGCCTCAACGCAAGTAATTTAACCAACACATAATTTTAGAAAAAAAGGAGTATGGATGAGAGCAACCTACCGAACAGATGCTTGTGAAGACTGTTATTTGACATGAAGTCGTGAACCAGCAAGCGGCCATGCCCTCGCGTGCAACATCCCAGTAAACGAATAAGATTACGGTGGCGGATGTTGGTTAGGAGCTTCACTTCAGAAAGAAACTCCTCTGCAGTAGGCTTCCTTCCATTCAATTTCTTGACAACAACATCCTTCCTATCTGGAAGTCTTCACTGCGATTCATCAAACTCATTACAATTGATTTGCACAATGTTGAGCAAACCCATCAATTCCACCACACTTCATATACTTGATAAACTTCACCGAATCATCCTCTGCCAAGCATGTTTTTTCCGTCCAAGTTGGCAGAACAGAAAATACAGCACTGCAGTCAAAGTTGTTCCTCCAATGCTTCCTCATGAGTTGCGTGGATAAAGCCTCGGCTCTCGGAGAAAATTCTTGTGGATCGCTGTCATTTGTTGAGGGACAATAATAGGTCATTTGTTTGAATCCCCATAGAAACTAGAATTCTCATAGCAGAGGAAACGACCGTCACAATGAATCCGTCCACCACAGGATTGGGTAGAGAATGCTTTTACTTGAGTTGCCACTTCCATGAAGCATTCTGAGCACTGGCGGGAGCTTAAATACCTCAGACACACTGCAAGACCATAGACACGATCCGTTTTTCCAGCTTTGTCTACAAGACCATAGACATGATTCATCTTGACGGTTGTTTCCTCCGCTATGAGAATTCTAGTAGTTTCTATGGGGATTCCTTGGGTGCAGGGAGCTCTTACCGTGATCCACAGGTATTTTCTGGGAGAGCAGAGTCCTTATCCACAAAACTCATATCGAAACCTTCTGCAAATAACAATTATGTTTTTTTCTTAGGAAATATCAGTTTCCTTGTTATTTAATTTTGAATCAAATACAACTTTTTAATACATATAGACTTAAAGCCATTACAACATTTATTCATATCATTATGGGAATTGAACTTGAGTGGAGTGGAAAGGATAACAACATTCCTCACAATCATCTAAACTAAACTCAATTTATCTTTTTTTAACTTGTTTTATATTCCCTTAATACAGTTACTAAAACTATGAAAGTTGGAAGCATTAATATATTTTATCTATTAATACCCACCCTCATATTCAGTTACTAAAACTATATTTTTCCATACATAACTGGAATTATGGTAAGTTGCAAATATAATTTACAGTATGTCACTGAAAAAATTGAAGGTAATTATGAGGTCAATAGATTATTGTTTTCACTTCTAATGGTTTATGAATAGTGGGTAAAATTGTAACTCTATAAAGGATTAAGGATTATTTCAAATATATGTAAATTTAAAAAAAAAAAAAATTTTGATTGGATAAATTTTTTTATTTATTTTTATTAATATTAATAAAAAAAAACACCATTCTAATTCATTTTTACATTCAAATTTGTTAAACAATTTTTTTCTAATTCATTTTTACATTCAAATTTGTTATACAATTTTTTATTTTTTTTAAATAGAAATGATAAATTCTTAGTTGACTGGTGGAGATTCGTCGCTCCCACTGCATAGAAAGAATTGATCACAGTTAAGATGCCATGGCCGAGTCTGAACCGGTAGGATTAGTATGCCAGCACGTCTTCTACATTCCGCAGCGGTTGAAAAACAAATCCTCGTGCCACTACTGTGAGGGGGAAATCAAACACAACCGTCGGATTCCACTAGCACGATTTCTCGGCCACCTCTCCAGAGCATGTTTCGTTTACCGCTGCGGTTCTTCTTTTCGCTTATATGGCGTAGGGCTCTATTAATAGAAAGCTTTCAACAAATATTTCACAATTATACAGTATTTACAATTTATGTAGAATAGATGTTGGTTGAATCATCGTGATCATCCAAGTTGGATGCTCAAACCTTCGTCCTTCTTTGATCAGATCTGAAACTCTGACTTCGAGTCCGACTCCGACTCCGACTCCAGGGATGGTGTAGATGGGATGTTATAGTTGAATGATATCCTAGAAGGTATATTTCAGTTGTATTTTGTACATCTTGCAATGAAGAAAGGTTTCCTATCCCTTGTGATATTAAAGGCCCCGCGTTTCAGAACAATTATTGGAGAAGCTCTAATAGGCCATTGAAATTTAAAAACCCTAATAGGCGATTGAAATTTAAAAACTCTAATAGGCAATTGCCAAGTTGTGTCAGCGTCAACGTTTACACCATTGCAAGCCAGGAATTTGGCGAGAGAGAATCTCATGCTTTGGAGCAAAACCAGGTCATGAAGCTAAGAAAAGAAAGTCTGCATCAGGCCAAGGATTTCATTTAGGGAGGTAATGGCAAAATCTCGAAAGGACAGGCTCGCCTCATTGAATTTGGCTTTTTAGATGGAATAATTGTTAGATTACTATAAGCACAATTAGGGTAAGGAGAAGATTGATGAATATTGATGATGGCCAATATTCAATATTCAGTTTGCTTTACAGTATTAAATGTTGTTGGATTATAGGTAGTGAGATGTGAATTGCTTTTGGATTTCAGTGTCTATAATCCATTTGCTGCAGTGTTTAATGTTGTTGTTTTGTGAGACAGGTTAAAGGAATCAAATAGGTGACTTCAAATGCTTCTATCCTTAGTAATCAGTGAGGATTTATGTAAGAATCATATTTATTTTGTTAGTAATAAGTTTGGGAGACATTGTTGGTCATTTATAGGAGTTAACATATATTGGTTTTGTCTTTTTATTTATTTATTTTCTTTTAGTAGGTTATTTAAATTGTATTTCTGAATGTAGAAATGAATTCAGTGTGTTGATAAATATTTGAGATATTGAAACTATACAAAATTATCAATTCAAATCTATAGATCAAACCATATCCCTAAAAAATAATTAAAAAAAACATAAAACATTTAAACGACTTGCTATTTGTATTTGTCTTTAAGGAACATTTAAACGGCTTGCTATTTGTATTTGTTTTTAAGGAAGTAGTTATTTGTAGTTGAGAGTAGTTGGATGGAGCCACTGATTAGGGTTTCTGCACATTTCCCTCTCAAAATGGACAGGTGAAAATCACAAATTTCTCCCTCAAAATGGACAAATTTGAAGATCACCTCGATTACATGGAGGACACGTCATACAGATGTGAGGATCTCCGTGATTACTTGGAGGCTACGATAGATGAGAGCCAAATTTCCTAGTACGAAACGATTATGTAGCGGGGGTCAACACTTTTTTCCAATATAAGATTTTATCGATTCAGGTTTTGGTAATGTAACATCCCGATGATAGGGTTTTTTCAATATAAAACTTTATCAATTCAGTTTTTGGAAATGTAACATTCCAATGCTAGGATCTTTGTTATGATGTTTAGGAGAGGTTGCTTTAAACTCACGAGTCCTATGATAACTGTTTATTATTAGTAATTGTGTATATTAGATTTAGATATCTATCTGATTTGTCGTGATAATGAGTCCTATAATAACTATTTATTATTAGTAATTGTGTATATTAGATTTAGATATCTATTTGATTTGTCGTGATAATGATAGATATCAATATTTATTTGATAAGTTAATTTAATATTTAATGTTTTTTTTGGTTAATGGTTATGTATGATTTTTTATTTATTTATTATGATTTAATATGATTTATTCTTATTATGATATGATTCATACATATATGTGGATGTCATGTTATTGATATATGTTTGATGTTATGATATAAATGATTATGATGAAGATGTTACACACATATATATTGGTATTTTGGATAGACTAATTTGTTATGGGTTGGAGGATTTTGGTGGATAACAGAGAAATGTACCTAAGGGAAGGGTTGATGTCTTAATGAAAATAACTATTTTAATCAAGAACTTAGGAAGTCTTTGGGAAGGGGAAGAGTTATGAAAAATGATCACCAAAGTTAACTTGGGTAAGAGTAGAAGGGAAATAGTTGTGACACAGTTTTATATTATTCTTAACACTTGTAAATTCACTCACAAGACGAAATTCTCCCTTGCATGAGTAAGGGAAAGCCAAGAGACAAAACTTAGGAATTTGTTACATTGAGAGAGATTGCCAAAAATGTTGCTTGACCATTGTTGTGGTTGGTTGTCCCATGAAGAAATGATTATGGGAATTACCATTGTTATGCACTTCAAATTATGTACTTGGTTGAATAGAATTGTTGATTGCTCTAACCTGGTCTATGTGGGCTAAGAAGTTGACAGTGTGCTTTTAACATTAGGGGGTACTTTATCTCAATGTTCCTAGCTCCTTGTACTTTTCTCTTGGACCCAATTGCAAGATGTCATTGCTAATTGTGGTTGTGATTACTAGGTTCTAAAGGTGGTAGTAAGTTCTTTGCAGAGGGGGGGCATTGTTGTCTTCTGTGGTTTCAATCATTTTTCTAAGGGGGGGAACCGTTGTTTTGTGTCATAGAGGTCAAGAGTGAGATGGAGAGAGAGGAGGGAGGGAGGGCGTAGACAGAGGTAAAGAGAGAAATCCCTATGAATCTTATGTACTTGACTTAACCCCCCTTATCCTTGTAACTTATAATAAAATTCATGAATGTAATGAATCCCATATATAGATTACAGGTGGCAGGGAAGACCAAGGCACCTGCTAACAATGTCATTAAAAATGAAAATACGACTCTTTTTGGATCTCTCTCTCTCCCTCCCATTCTCTCCATCTCCCCCTCCATGCATAGGAACCTATCTCCACTTCGTCCCTAGACCCATATAACCCTCGAGCATCCTGACCTTTACTTAGAATAATTCTGGCAAGCCTACTCTAGAACCAATAGATAAACCCTAACTGCTAACTGTAACAACAACTCAAGACAAGTAGAGCACTCCTTCTTCGAGGATAGTGCACAAGAGAGAGAGAGAGAGTCTCTATAGAACAAGTACCATACACAACTGTAGAAACTATAACTGCACTACTCTCTCAGACTTGTGCCATATTTAGTAAGAATATCACCAAGAGTATCACCAAGAATATCACCAAGAGTTTCACCAAGAATCACCAAAAGAATCACCAAGAAAAATCACCAAGAGAGAGACGAAGACATAAGAGATGACCATGCACCCTTATTCCTCCTTACAGCTATAGTTGCAGCTGCAACTGCAACTCTCCACAAGACTTGTGCACTAACTGGCTGTCTAAATGAGCTAAAACATCCTCTATTTATATTAAACTATCTAGTGACTTTCTGGCTGGGCCGACCTGACTTTCTGGTAATTATATTTTCTATTTATCTTTTTTCTGTGGAGCCGACTTCTATTTCTGGAAGATAATAATCTAATATTATTATTCTTCTAGGTCGAATTGTCTTCTGGGGTTTCCACACATTTGTTTAATGGTTCACTTTATTCCAAAATATTATATTCTAAGTCAAAGGTCACACATGGAGGTTAATACCTCCTGTAGCTACCAAAAAATCAACACTCCCTCTTAGCTAGGGAGGTATTAATTAAGATGTTCTTCATGTGGTGGACTCAAACACATCCATCCATCTCACATGGCATGGGAAAGACTCACATGGTATTGCAGACAAGTCTATAGGTAGCATCACCACATCCACACAGGATATCCATAGTGCAACATGACTTCACCCCATGCATCCAAGGTATGTGGGTAGCTCTCAATAGCTACAACATGTCCCCGAGACATCCATTACCCTGCAATGCATCAGTACCTGATCATGTGCACCCTCAGTCTCAGTGCCATCCATTTTTCATGTTGGATGAGATCTGCCAGACTCAATACCAACCCTTTTTCATGCTGGATGATATTTTCCATTTGTTCTCAGTGCCAACCCTTTGTCATGCTGGATGAGACCCACTAGACTCAATGTCAAACCTTTTTCATGTTGGATGAGATTTTTCCATACTCAGTGCCAACCCTTTTTCATGCTGGATGAGTTCCACCTATCACTCCCTCTAAAGAGGGACCACACCAAGCTTGTCCCTGAAGTACTCAAACTTAGTCCTTGACAACATCTTGGTGAAAATGTCCTCAACCTAATCCTCGGTAGTCACGAACTAGAGCCTCATTTCTCCCTTATGCACCACATCCATGATATAGTAATGTCTGATCTCAATATGCTTCAACCTGTCATGGAACACTAGGTTCTCTGACAAATTCATGCAACTCTAGTTGTCACACCAAATGCAGGTCGCCTCCAATCTGAGACCAAATAAGCCAGACAACAACTTCTAAATCCACACTGCTTCTCTACTCACTGCACATGTTGCCACATACTCAGTTGCAGTTGTACTAAGCACCACACATGACTGCTTCCTACATCCGGCATAGCCTCCTACTCCTTACTATAGTACTTAGCTCCCTCTGGAACTGACCACCCGACTCCCTCTCGAGCACTGAATATCAACTGGATCTTCAATATGATGAATTCACCACTTATCCTCTAGAACAAGTCTTGTCATCCTCTTCTTGTAGGTCTTACCTACAAGTCAAATTTAGTCCAATAGTCAACAACATTCCATAATCATGAAATTAATCAAGGCATAAAGCAAATAACAATTTCTTAAGTATGATGACATAGTACTCATAGTCATGCAACCACACATAAGGTTTTATTGTCTTTGACCACACTTATGCTCAACACTTATCCATATACCTGTTAGAAAAACAGGACCACGGAGCAATAAAATAAAACAAATGCGGAAACAAAAACACAGAAGACACACAATACAAGAGAGACACATATTTACGTGGTTGACCCAGTGTGGGCTACGTCCACCAGAGAAATTGTCAGGTCCTTCCTTTATTATTATCCAACAAATGAAGGGATACAACCTACAGCAAAACCCGCTATAACTTCCTCTTCTTTCTCTCACAGTCTCCTCTCTCAGAATACANCATAAAAGAGGGTTGCCTTCTAGGGAAAAAACCCTAACATAATCTCTACCGTTAGATCTGCGACCTTATAATGAACGGTCCAGATTTACAATGAAATTACAATATACCTTTATAAGGCAATTTTTGCTTCGGGGGCTTCGCCCCCGAACCCCGGCTGGGGGCCCGCTTGCCCCCAGACCCCCCAGCCGGGGGGATGGACCCCCCAGACCCCGCAGAGGGGGTAGCCCCCCTCTGCACTCCCTCGCGTGGAAGAGTGTACATACTTCTGGGGTGTAAATACTTCATGGGGTATAAACACGACTAAAAGCAAAGACCTCTGAATCAGGAATATAATCAGGCTCCACAACCAACAAGAATTACTTTAGGTGTGATAATTATTTTCATTAGTACATGTACGAGTCTTGTATGTGCTAGCTACACATGTATGCCTTGCACATGTACACTAGTATGTATAAGTGTTTTAAATTGATGATGTTGATTATTTGTTGAGAAAGTATGAATCGTGTGTCATTACCCTTGTATTGTAAATTACTCTAACTTCGGGACAAAGTTTCTTGAAGGGTGGGTGTATGTAACAACCCACATTGATTAATTTTATCATAGTTTTTAATTTAAATTTAATTAATTATTAAAATATATCAAGGAGTTTATTATTATTTAACGATTAAAAAGTGGGTGAAGTAATTAATGGGGGGATAAGGTTGTTGGGAATTAATGGGGGGATAAGGTTGTTAGGAATTAATGAGGGGGATTTGGGAGAGGAGGGTAAGAAATAAGGGGAGGACTTGGAAGAAGGATCTTATTTCTATTTGAGGATTTCTAAATTTCTATGGGAGAGAGGAGGATGAGGAAATTGGAGAAATGGTTTTTGGGGAACTCTCACAGGGCACTATTGTTTCTAGGAATTTTGGGCTTGGGGGCCAGGAAACCGCAAGGATTCCTGGAGCTAGGGAGCTAGAGAGGTTGTTCCTAGTTGGCTGGGAGGTTAATATTTAGTCTGGGCAAGAACAAGAACAAGAACATGATGAGACATAAAATAGATTAGATAAACCAACTTGTAGGTGGAGGTATGTATATCCTGTTGTTATCATTATTCTGTTGTTGTTACCATTATTTTGTTGTTGCTACTGATATTATTATGTTGTTACTCTCTATTCCTGGTTTATTCCAAGTATAAGAAAATCATGAAATAAATTCTAAACTAAATTTTAGAAAACTTTTTAATTAGTTTGAGTCCTGAAAATAACCAAACTCTACAACAATGAAAACTCAATGAAGGGAGATATTAAGATAGGTATATATTTTTTTCTTTTTTAAACATTCCACAAAGCTTGTTTTTTTAAATATCTTTAGTGAATTGAACGTTGATCTTCTTACCTTTTCTAGTAAATTCAAGCATTCTTTGAGCTTATTCATACTCATGAGCTTCCCTTTAATCTTTTGTATCCAATATTAAAATCCTAAAATCACCAAGACTAGAAGAAAACTTGATACAAGGTACTAGTATGGAGGTCACATTAGTAATGATACTAGGTGGGTTTTGTGAATAAACTTTTCACAAGAAACAAGTTATACTATTTGCAATTAAGGTGCAAAATTTAGTAAAAGGAACCGACTCATAATCATGATTTTGTGTATATGTAACTTTATTGTACAATCTTAAATATTTATGAAAGTGTACAACTTTACAATGAAACGATTTTCATCTCTCTCTCTTTTATTTATTTTTTTGCATGCTTTCAATCTTAATATATTTTGTAATGTATATTATAGTGATATCATGTATGCACAAAAATACAAAATTGTAAACTAATATCCGATTTAGATATATACACTTAAGAAAATAAACTCAAGATATTGAAATCAGAATATACATTATAACAAATTCAATATTGATATTTTGAAATTAAAATATATAAAGTTTTGAATTTCAAAATTCACACTTTCAAAATAAAAATTTATACTTTCAAAAATTAATATTCACAAATCAAATTTTACACTATCCAAATAGATATTTACACATTCAAAATAAAAATTCATAATTTTTATTTAAGTTATTACTTATTATTTATTATATTATTTGTTTATAATGAAAATCATCAATTATTAAATTCGTTTAATTTTTATGCATATGTTTTAAAATTATAAACACAAGAAAAATAAAACAAACACAATTCAATCTCTTATAATCGTGAACTTCTACCTATTATAAAAGTCATTCGTAACATTATATTATTATACTGTAGCAACCCT
>JASDQU010010805.1:20900-31355 GCA_032191745.1 Picea mariana | reverse complement strand
TGGATTGACATCCATAGGGACATCCATTTTATGTTGTTTTTCTCAATTGTACATGAGTACTTGTTTAGGTCTTTGTGTCATGACTCATTTCAAAGGATCACTCTCTTTTTTTACATTGGGATTTGCCAGGTTGGCATACTAGTCAATTATGAGCCGGGCCTCTCTTGGTTTGTTACAAACACGGGTGATCTCCTTGTCATTACATAGCAATATATAGATTCGATATTTCTTGTTATTTTATTCTTTGTAAAGGGAGGCTAAGCTGATTTATGATCCGAGTTTAACCCAAATTTCAATATAGGGTATGTACTCCTCTGTAAACTAAAGTTAAATTGCTATGTGGAGGGGATTCCTTGTCCCACAAACATAAAGTTACATATGTAGATCTCACTAAGCCATAACCTTAAAACTAGAACATTATTCCTTTTTTTTTAACCATGGGAACAACATTATTCTTATATAATAATAATAACCAAGCCAACACACCAAATCGGTGTATGAGACCCCCTTGTTTGTGGGACAAGGGACCCCCTCCACCCAGCGATTTGACTGGTAAAGTCTACGAAGGTATACATACCCTACCCCCCTCTGGATTTGAACTTGTGACCTCTTAGGAAGAAACATATGTTCTAATAATATATGTACACTTTAAATCCTTACCCCTTATCTCATAGGCGAACCTTGCTAAGCCATAACCTCTCATACATGGATCTTGCTAAACCTCAACGTTAAAATTAAAACCAAGCCAGACACCAAATTGGTGTATGAGAACCCCTTGTTTGTGGGACAAGGAACCCCCTCCACACAACGATTTGACTGCTAAAATCTACGGAGGTGTACATACCCTACCCCATGTGGATTTGAACCTATGACCTCCAAAGAAGAAACATATGTTCATACCCATTAGGCCCACTCAAGTTGTATGCTTTAGGTCTCATACATAGATCTTGCTAATCGTAATCTTATAGTAAAAGTATTATTATCCTATATTACCTTTCCACTTCAGAGAGTAAACCATATCCACGGTCTGTGTGGGATTCGGCCTGACTACCTTTTCTTCAACGGCTAAATCCTTGCATCCGTCAATAACGAAAAAATTTCAAACTACGGTCTTCATTTCCCCACCCTTTTACGTGCTCGCGGGCCTTATATCAATGCATATCCAAGGTATGAGACGAGATTTTTGACAAACCGATACAAATCTCCCCGATTTTTCATAAAGCCGAACGCAGTGGATTGCGATTTAATCCACAAAAAACACCATCACGGAAACGAATTTGCTCCGAATTTTCTACCATTTGTTGTAAATTCTCTCTTCACGTAGTCAATGGATGCGATTTTTCAAGGCAGGGATTGAAATGGCTACAAGATGGGCAGTCACGTGTCTGAGAAAATATTTAAAAGGAAGAAATTTTTCCTCCTCCTGTGTCTCCGCCAAACCTTTGCATGTCTGCATTGTAGGGAGCGGCCCGGCTGGATTTTACACAGCAGAGAAGGTCAGGCTGTCTTCAGCACTTTAATTTCACTGAAGAGTTTTGAACCTTTATCTTTGAAT
The DNA here is from genome assembly GCA_032191745.1 of Picea mariana. Taxonomy (NCBI): domain Eukaryota; kingdom Viridiplantae; phylum Streptophyta; class Pinopsida; order Pinales; family Pinaceae; genus Picea; species Picea mariana. The sequence continues at coordinate 29,800 of JASDQU010010805.1, read as the reverse complement.
GATTTCACAAGGTTTATGTTCTTATTTAAGCATCTTTCTATGAATATTTCAGATGCTGAAAAGACATGAGCAGGCAAATGTAGATATCATAGAAAGATTGCCGACACCATTTGGATTGGTGCGTTCTGGCGTGGCGCCTGACCATCCCGAAACAAAGGTTCGCGGAAACAAACCCTAACATTTTTCTTTTGAAGGTAAACCCTAATTCTTTGCTTTTTAGATGTTCAAATGGTTAAAACTAATATGCTATGTGTGGCAATTGAAGGCTACGCCGTACCATCATTACAAAATATAAAAAAAGAGACAAAAGCAACACAGAAGAATCAGAAATAGTTCAGCGAGTAATTAACTTTATATCTTCAGCAGACAACACCGAATAAACACAAATAAGTCAGAGCAATTAATTTTGTTGCTTCTGCAGAAGTGAATTTAATACAGTAATCTCTCACACCATTGAATTCTATCGTTCATATTATTTTTTGACGAGGGAAAAATATTTTTACTTATATATTTAACTCACCATGTACAGCCATGTTCAGATTCAGTCTATAAAACAGGACTTCTCTATTCCACCTTAACAGAGTATTCCAGCATACATACTATATCAAAAAACAAAACAGAATTACATATATTTGCATGGTTGTCTACTCAGTCTGCAAATGTAATCCTAGAGGCTAGAACAGAAACATAGGAAAAATAGAGTATATCTGAAACTTTGATGGCTGAATTTCTTGTTGGACTTGGACTTCACGGCTTTGATGCTGACTTGGCCTCTGCTGTTGGTGGCACTTTCTCTTCCATATTCACAGGAAGTTGAGACTCGAGAATTTCATTCATGATGATTCCTAGGCAACTATGAATTTCCTCTTGAAAGCTTCTTTCTCACGCTTCTCCTCAGTAACTGGGCATAATGTGACTGAGCAAAGATTCTTCAATAAAGCTATAGCTTTTTCCTTGAAACAGGCACATCGGTGTACATTTTGTTCCTCTTTCTCACTCAGTGATTCTTCAAAACCAATTAAAGCAGAGTAATTTTTTTCATTTGAGACTGTTCTGCTTTGGCTTCTTTGAGCTGGTTGGGCAGATGCATACCCTCATGAACCATAAAATTCTGAAGCATTCATGGGCGTCACATCAAAAAGATTCAGCTGCTGCTCCTTCACTTTCTTTGCAGATGTTTTGGAAAGATCTCTTTACCTTGCTCTGCCATCAGGACTTCTCTCTGTTAAATTTGGCAGCATTGACAGTTATTCTCCAATGAGAGGCCATGTGGGCCACCCTGAGGCTAGCCAGGGAGATTTGGAGAAACAACTAGTCTTGTGAGGTATTGACAAAAGCCAGGGGGAACATACAACCTCAATGAGTCAAACCAAAAGTCATGACGAACGAGATGCTATATGATCTTGTGAGTCTAGCCAAGGCAAAGAAGAAGCTTTGTAAGTCTAAGAAAAAAACCAAGATGTAAGTCTAATGCAAAAGTCAGGGGGAACGTACAACCTCTGTGAGCATAGACAGTCTAGTGCAGAAGTCAGGGGGAACGTGCAATTTCNTTCTTTTTTGACGAGGGAAAAATATTTTTACTTATATATTTAACTCACCATGTACAGCCATGTTCAGATTCAGTCTATAAAACAGGACTTCTCTATTCCACCTTAACAGAGTATTCCAGCATACATACTATATCGAAAAACAAAACAGAATTACATATATTTGCATGGTTGTCTACTCAGTCTGCAAATGTAATCCTAGAGGCTAGAACAGAAACATAGGAAAAATAGAGTATATCTGAAACTTTGATGGCTGAATTTCTTGTTGGACTTGGACTTCATGGCTTTGATGCTGACTTGGCCTCTGCTGTTGGTGGCACTTCCTCTTCCATATTCACAGGAAGTTGAGACTCGAGAATTTCATTCATGATGATTCCTAGGCAACTATGAATTTTCCTCTTGAAATCTTCTTTCTCACGCTTCTCCTCAGTAACTGGGCATAATGTGACTAAGCAAAGATTCTTCAATAAAGCTATAGCTTTTTCCTTGAAACAGGCACATCGGTGTACATTTTGTTCCTCTTTCTCACTCAGTCATTCTCCAAAACCAATTAAAGCAGAGTAATTTTTTTCATTTGAGACTGTTCTGCTTTGGCTTCTTTGAGCTGGTTGGGCAGATGCATACCCTCATGAACCATAAAATTCTGAACCATTCATGGGCGTCACATCAAAAAGATTCAGCTGCTGCTCCTTCACTTTCTTTGCAGATGTTTTGGAAAGATCTCTTTACCTTGCTCTGCCATCAGGACTTCTCTTTGTTAAATTTGGCAGCATTGACAGTTATTCTCCAATGAGAGGCCATGTGGGCCACCCTGAGGCTAGCCAGGGAGATTTGGAGAAACAACTAGTCTTGTGAGGTATTGACAAAAGCCAGGGGGAACGTACGACCTCAATGAGTCAAACCAAAAGTCATGACGAACGAGATGCTATATGATCTTGTGTGTCTAGCCAAGGCAAAGAAGAAGCTTTGTAAGTCTAAGAAAAAAACCAAGATGTAAGTCTAATGCAAAAGTCAGGGGGAACGTACAACCTCTGTGAGCATAGACAGTCTAGTGCAAAAGTCAGGGGGAACGTACAATTTCTATGAGCATAGACAGACTAGTGCAAAAGTCAGGGGTAACGTACAACCTCTGTGAGCCATGAGCAAAAGTCAAGACATCTAGCAAAAGTTAGGTTGAATGTACAATTCCTATGAGCTAGAAACAAACAATCTTTCTTATGCAAATAATGTAAATGTATTGATCTAGTGCGTTGGTGTTGATATTATGGTAGCTGCGGGAGGTATTGACCTCCACATGTAACCTTTGACGAGACTAGAATATTTCGGGAAGCTAGAGAAACCCTAAACGTTTGGATACGAACCCTAGAAGACAAGTTGGCCCAAGAGAAAATGTGATATTAAGTTATTAGCCTCCAGGAGTAGAAGTCGGCCCAGTTAGGTCACTTGGAGGACTATAAATAAGAGGGCGCTAGAGCTCATTTGACACTCTCTCTCTCTCAGAACTGCATAAGACCAGTTGTGCGCAAGTTTGGAGAGGAGTTGTAGCTGCAGTTGCTGCAACTGGAAAATTTTCGATTTTGGCTTGGACTTTCTCTTGGTTATGGTTTGGACTTTCTGCCTGGTATGCTAGCTTTGGAGAGAGGTACACTACCTTGGTTGGCTATTGGTTCTAGGGTTTGCTTCTGGAATTATTCTCTCTGTCAAGGTTAAGGTACTCGGTGGTGGCCTTTGTGCCTATGGTTGGGTGACAATATTGCTATATTGTCTATGGTGAAACAAGCACACATCCCTTTATTTCTAACAGGTTATGGGCCTACACTATCTTCAGACAGTCTAACCATTGGAAGATAGATTGGGAAGTTATTTGTTAAGCCCGTTATGGCACCAGTTACAGCTGTAGCTAGGTTTTCTGATTATGCTGCTGCAACAAAATCCTAACCCTTGTGTTCGGGCACTTCTGGTGAAGCATTTGACCTAATTCCTTGACATCCTAGTGCACCCTAGCCTAGCGCACCTCTTGGTACTCTCAGCCAGCAAAAATGTCAGGTTTGAATCTTTGGTCAAGGTCAAAGTCAATGGTTGACTGGTCAAAGTCAAAGTCGAAGGTTGACTTCTGGTCAAATTGATTTTGTGGTCAAAGTTGAAATTTTAGAGTTTCTAGCTTGTTCTAATAATTGAATCTTATGACTGAGTTTCTAATCTCTTCTTGTCAGGATGGTATCTAGTTTCAGATTGGAAGACAAACTGGACGATGCTACAAGGTTTCAAAGGTATGCACTTGTATATGCTATCTAAGTTATATCATCTAGCAAAACATGAGTGTGTTTGCAGGGAAAGTACTAGAGATCTTGTCCAAGCTGTGATCTTGGATTCAATGCATTTAGAAGAATAAGTGCACCCTCCATAGCAGTTAAGGATTTATGTTCCAGGTTTGATTAAATTGTTAAGCTTCAAATTTGTGTATATCAAAGGTGATAGTTACTACATTACAAATGGTGAAAGTAGTCTTTGAAAGATTCTATTATTGCTAGGTGCAATGAATACTATTGATGTAGATGGTTATTGTACTTGTTCGCAAGTTGAACTAACATCTCCTCTAGATAGATATTCATGTTTGTTCTTGTTGCTCTTGTTTCGGGAAGGTACCCTTGTGAAGTATGTTTGATGAACAATCCTTGTGGAAGCTGTCATAGAAGAAGTTTATAAGGATGGCACAACTGCCAAATGGGCAGCAATTAGAACAAATAGAAACAAACTTAAAGAGACTCAGAGGNTCTAGCTTGTTCTAATAATTGAATCTTATGACTGAGTTTCTAATCTCTTCTTGTTAGGATGGTATCTAGTTTCAGATTGGAAGACAAATTGGACAATGCTACAAGGTTTCAAAGGTATGCACTTGTATATGCTATCTAAGTTATATCATCTAGCAAAACATGAGTGTGTTTGCAGGGAAAGTACTAGAGATCTTGTCCAAGCTGTAATCTTGGATTCAATGCATTTAGAAGAACAAGTGCACCCTCCATAGCAGTTAAGGATTTAGGTCCCCAGGTTTGATTAAATTGTTAAGCTTCAAATTTGTGTATATCAAAGGTGATAGTTACTACATTACAAATTGTGAAAGTAGTCTTTGAAAGATTCTATTATTGCTAGGTGCAATGAATACTATTGATATAGATGGTTATTGTACTTGTTCGCAAGTTGAACTAACATCTCCTCTAGATTCATGTTTGTTCTTGTTGCTCTTGTTTCGGGAAGGTACCCTTGTGAAATATGTTTGATGAACAATCCTTGTGGAAGCTGTCATAGAAGAAGTTTATAAGGATGGCACAACTGCCAAATGGGCAGCAATCAGAACAGATAGAAACAAACTTAAAGAGACTCAGAGGAGTCGGTCTCGAAGGAAGTCGGAGATCAAAAGGAAACCAGAACAGGCTTGTGACACTTTGTAGAAAACAAAGAGAGATGTAGCATACGGAAGCATGGACTCTCTCAGATGGAAGGAGCTGATCACAGAATTCCAAAAGAAGAGCATGCATATTGCTCATTCAAGCATAAAGCTGGGATTAAGAGGGAGCTAATCGCCAAAGTTATGATCCATTGAAGAATCCGTGAATATTCTTCATTGGAAGTATCAGCCATGATAAGCAACACGTGTTCAGTTTGACTCTAGAAGAAGTCTTCTTCGAAAAGAAGCTTCGAATATCCTTGGTTGTCTATCTATATTTATGTTCCTATGGCGGAAGGTTGGAGCCTTCAGGAAAGAACGACATGTAATCTGTAGAAGATTCCATGGACTCCAACATTGAAGATAAACATAAGGAAGAACATGAAGATTCCAAGAAAGAAAGAAAAGTCAGAACAACCAATTGAACCAGTTTGAACCCACTAGAAGTAGTCAAGCAGAAGGAATAGAAGGAAGTTGTGATGAAGAACTATGTATGTGAAGAATTGTGAAAAAGACTTAAGCATTGATAGATACAAGGCAAGACTCAGGGCTAGAAGGTTCTCCCAGTAGGAGGGAGAAGACTACGATGACAACTTGTTTTAGTAACCAGATATACCTCTACCTGAGCCATTATATCTCCTGTAGTATCCATGGGTTGGAGTTTACATTAGATGAATGTAAAGACTGTTCTTCTCAACAGAGTAATTGAAGAAGAAGCGTATGTAGAGCAACCTCAAGGTTTTAAGGTATACCAGAAAGAGACCCTTGTATGCAGATAGAAGAAGACCTTGTATGGATTCAAGCAAACTTGGTAAAGAGCCTCTCATGTTCAGCAGAAGCGTGGTGAAAACTTCCTATGACAGAGGAAGTATATTGAAATGGTTCTTCAGAAGTCCGAGATAATGGATTGCAAATCCATGGCAAACTCCCATGATGACAGATCTAAAGAAGTTGAGAGACTCTGATCCAGTAGACCCGTCTCTGTATCAACAATTGATCGGCTCGTTAATGTATTTGGAGAATACTCAGCCGGATATCTGCCTTGTGGGACGTTTGAGTTATGATATACAACTGCATGGATTTATCAATTTGGATTGGGTAGGGAGTGCAGATGACAAAAGAAGTGCTACTTGGATATGTTTCAGTTTGAGATTTGCCACAATGTTATGGGCTAGCAGGAAACATAAATCTGTTGCACTCAGCACTGCAGAAGCAGAGTATATTACAGTTTGTGATGCTTGTACGGAAGCAGTGTGGCTCCGTAACTTTATTTCTGGATTGTCTGATCAGGTGCTGAATTCAATTATGATATATTGTGATGATCAGAGCTATGTGAAGCTTTCAGAGAACCCGGTTTTCCATGACAGGTCGAAGTACATTGAGATCAAGCATTATATTCTTCGTGATAAAGTCCAGAGGGGAGAAGTGGTTCTCTAGATGAGTAGATGGTAGATATTTTGTTAAAGCCTTTGTCTAAGATGAAAAGATTGCGTACTTAAGGGACAAGCTGGGGCTCGTGGAGATGACTTCCTTATTGAAAAAGGAAGAGATTACTCCCAGGTTGGGAGGGACCACTGATATGTTATTGATTTATGGGCAGTCATTTTCCAGTTCGGAAAATGGTCCAGGTTGGGCAGTCACCTTCCAGTTCGGAAAGTGGCCCAAGATTTCTGACGGACATGCATTTTCCAGTTCCAAAAATGGTCCAGATTGGACAATCATTTTCGTAATGAAAATGGTTCGATAGATTGCTGATGTACCATATACAACGATTCCCCTTATGGCCAGTGTGGGGGAATGGTCTAGGACAATCATTCTTCTTGGCAGTCACTTTGAGTAGTGGTCAAGTAGAATGGTTCGCCTCACTGGGTAGTCATTCTTTCGAAGTTCACAGTTGTGAGCAGTTTTGAAGAATGGTCTGTTTTGGAGGTTGGTGCAGGACAGTCGTTTCCATAGGAAATGGTCCGGACAATCATTCCCTAGGGCAGAGTCATTCTCTCCAGGTTGCGCTGTGATTAGTACCGGAGGAATGGCCCAGTTAGGTGAATGGTCCAGGTTCAACGATCAGGGATAGACATTCCCTAGGGCAGACTCATTCTCTTTAGGTTGCACTGTGATAGTGCCGGAGGAATGGCCCAGTTAGGTGAATGGTCCAGGCTCATAAATCAGGGACAACTATTCTTCTATGCTTGGGAAGAATAGTCCAGATAGCCCATGGCTGATGTTTTACTCTCTCAGGGCAGATGCTCTTCCAGATCTCACATATGTGAGTGGAAGAATGGCCCAGATGACTCAGTTTGTATCATGATATTGTTATGCTGGTTGATATCAGATGATATGATTGCTGTGGAGACTCTATGTCTCTGGACAGTAGCTGTATGCCACTGTGGTGGATGTGTTCCACTGGTTGTGACTATGTGTCACTGGTTAGTAGCCTTGTGCTACTTTGTGTGGTTGTGTACCACTGGATGGTAGTTGTGTACTACTATGGATAGACACAGTTGTGTTCTATTGAATGGCATTGTTCTGATTGCCATGAAGACTATCACTAGTGTTGGAGATGATTACCGGCCAGATGGATAGTCAGTATGCTGATGGACAAACATTCTCCCTGTGGAAAATAGTCCAGGACAATCATTCTTTTAGGATGCATGTCCGGATTAGAAGAATAGTCCTTGTAGCCCATGGTGTGGTTTCCAGCATCTGTTGGAACAATTATTCTTCTAGGACACATGTCTAGATTAGAAGAATAGTTCTTGTATCACTCTGTGGAGTGAGTGACTTGTTCAACATCATGCCTGATTACTCAGATGGAATATGGCTTCAAGAGATGATGCAGTTGATGTTATCAGATGATACTGATAGTGATGATGGTGCTCATGATTTGATCATGAGATAGCTTGTGTGGCCATGATGATGCTACCGGTTGAATGGTTTGTTTGTGCTCAAGACCATTTCCTTTAATACCTCCCTAGCTAGGAGGGAGTGTTGATATTATGGTAGCTGCGGGAGGTATTAACCTCCATGTGTAAGTCATACCTTTGACGAGACTAGAATATTCTGGGAAGCTAGAGAAACCCTAAACGGTTGGATACGAACCCTAGAAGACAAGTCGACTCAAGAGAAAATGTAATATAAAGTTATTAGCGTCAGGGAGTAGAAGTCGGCCCAGTTAGGTCACTTGGAGGACTATAAATAAGAGGGCACTAGAACTCATTTGACACTCTCTCTCTCTCACAATTGCATAAGACCAATTGTGCGCAAGTTTGGAGAGGAGCTGCAGCTGCAACTGACAAATTTTCGGTTTTGGCTTGTACTTTCTCTTGGTTATGGTTTGGACTTTCTGCCTGGTACGCTAGCTCTGGAGAGAGGTATGCTACCTTGGTTGGCTATTTGTTCTAGGGTTTGCTTCTAGAATTATTCTCTCTGTCAAGGTTAAGGTGCTTGGGGGTGGCCTTTGTGCCTATGTTTGGGTGACAATATTGCTATATTGTCTATGGTGAAACGAACACACATCCCTTTATTTCTAACAATTTGCACATGTAACACTATCCACCATGAAAAGAAATTTGAGTTGCCTAACTCAGTTGTAAAAGTCGATTTGCATGTTTAGTTTGAGTTGTCAACTCAAGTTATGAAAGTTATGTTGCATGTTGCTTGCATGTTAAGTTGCATTGCATGCATGTCATGTTGCATGTCGAGTTGCATGCATGCACGTCAAGGTTGCATGGCGAGTTGTCATGCAAAGTCGAGTCACAAGTCAAGTTTCTAATTCGAGTTGAGTTGTAAAATCTAGTTGTATAGACATGCAGACTCATACTAATTTAAGTTCACTCTCCTCTCCTTCCTGCACCTTTATATACAAAATTCGACCCCTCTTCTTCACACAGTTGTTATGCAGGGCAAGG
>JASDQU010010804.1:328644-365973 GCA_032191745.1 Picea mariana | reverse complement strand
AATGGAAGGAAGACACAACACAACTCATTTCCTGGGTTAAATCACATATGCCTGGGTCGACACATGTCGCCCATGAAGCTGGATGCGTCCCTCCCCAGGAACTTAGGACAAAAAATATATTTCCCATGGCTTTTGGGATAATATTAAAATATTATGCCCAATGACTTAAGACCCTAGGCTTAGCCCTAGGCTCCACACTCAGCCTTTCTTTCCAACCTTCCAGCCTCGAATCCCTTACCCAGGTTTTGTGGAAGCTTAGTTCCCCATCACTCATTCATCGTGGTCAGTCCACATGCAGAGATGTTTTGTATTAATACTATGCATAATTACATGTACAAAAATCAAGCTCCTGGACTTCAACACTTAGGCTCCCTGGCCTAATAACACATAAGCCCACTAGCTTATATAACTTGGCTCACCAACCTTATAAACTTGAATTACAGTTCATAAACAAGCTTTATACTTCATAGACATGATTTACAATAGGGCTCGGACTTGGGGACATTACACTAAGCTATGGAAAAAAGGAGAAAAATTCAACTTTGAGAGCAAAGTTACTCTGGAGGAATTATTCACTTCACATTGAGTCTCCATTCCTTTGTCCTTTAAGTTTGAACACAGTGTTCAACCCCAAGATCTTCCCTCATTGAGTAAGAATCCCATTGTCTCTCTTACATGATCTTGCCTTTGGTGGAGGATTGAAGTGGTGGAGGCCCAGCTGTAAGGAACTTAGTTTCTCGGTTCTAAACCGCAACGACACGAAATTCTATAACTTTTTTACTTCTGCTGATCATATCTTAATAGAAATACTATTTTCCTGTCCAATTGATATCTTGCAAATATTTGAATTATTATTCTATGGGAACATTTGTTATTAATGTCAATGGATTATTCTATTGAATGTGCTAACATCATATATTATCACCATATTCTTGCTTTGCTTGGTTTTTGAGGACTAGTTGCATGTATATTGCTTTGGGTCAAGTGCTCAATGGTGAAATTCATCGAAAATCTAGATGAGTTAGGCATTTTATATTGTCTTTCCAACATATTTGTTTATATATCATACTTGAGAATAAATTTTATTTCTGCAGTCATTTCCGTCTGTTGTGGTTTACCCCTTCCATAGACAGATTTTCCACGTAACAGAATTGGCGACCATATTGGGGAGTGAATATTTTTTTTCACGGTTTGGAGTGTTTTTCTCCTTAGATTGCTCTCATTCATATTGGGTTTCTTGTTGTATCATTTCTTCACAGCCTCTTTTCACTCTGGATCTGAGTATTTCAACCTTCTCCTTAGCTTAGCTGTGTTTTTGACACATATACACGTGTTTTTTCTTGACAGTCGCGTATATATGTGTGATGTCCTTTTGCAAGTTCTGTACATACACGCTTTTCCCTTGAACGATCATGTACATCAACCTCTTTTTCTTGTATTTTGGGATTGGTGGTTGTTGGGTAGGTTTTGATGATTGATGTGTCTTCTTGGGTCTTTGTAGTGACTGTTAAGTGTCTATGGGATGACAAGAAACCTATCTTTGGTTGAATTTTTGGGCGGAGCCTTTCTCATCACCTTTGTACATTGGGCTGGGTGTTTTTCTCCTTGGTATCCTACTTGAGTTGTCTCTTTCTGTACATAGTAGAGTCTTTATATATCAAGTTGTTGTTCAGTCCATGCATTTTTATTTTTATTATATTGAAAATACAAATATATTAGGCATTTTACATTGATTGACATATTGATCTTTTGAGTCTTTGTCGTGTAGCTTAGTGCATGTAAAGAAATATTGCATTTTTATTTAGGATTGCAGAGTTGAAATTGAAAATTACATTTTTTTAAGAAAGCGTATCATTCATTGAAAATTGAAGTTAGGACTTTCAATTGTACTCATATTTACTTTTCTTGTTGAGTCATAACATCACTAGTTTCACCATCGCACCTTTTTGAGTAAGCACAACCATTAAAATTAATGCTATAATTTAAAGTTGATTAGTAATGATTTTATTTTCTAGGGTGCAAAAAATAGATTAGGATTTAGTGCCCTGAAATAAGATTTTGTGAGTAAACTTCTCCAAGTCTATTAAATCAACATATGTGTTTGACTAAGGGAGTGGAGAAATCCATTGTATAATTAGTAATATCAAGAGGCTCCACTTACACCGGAGTTAATCATGAGGTCGCACAAGGTCGGTTAAAGGGATATCCCCCCGATACCTTCTTAACATCAGAGATATTTTTGGGGATCTATTTGTATATGGGGATCTTGCTAGTGCCCTTACCTCCGTGAGAGGAGGTACTTTCAAGGTTTCGAGCTTTGCTACCTTTCCCATACAATGGAACTGACTTATGACTGCTTGCCTATGCATCAGTTATATAGTGGTTTCTTAGTTTCTTGACTTAGGTTCCACATAGGTTACTTGCAATGGTTATTCTGCAGGTACCCTGGGTCAGATAAGGGTCAGACAACACAGAACCTTTATGGAGGATTACCTCTCCAAGGGGATCTGACCGAATAGTTTTTAAGCCCATGAGGGCCCTTCTAACTAATTATGTTACCTCTAATATTTAGCAAGGAGTCTCAGTCCCCTCTTAGGCAAGGCATACCTACTTTAGGGAGGGAGGCCCCTTTTAGCCACTTTATCTCGTTTGTGTGCATATCGGTCGTTTGATTATTTTTGGTGTGCTCTTTGATTACTTGTTGGCCTTAGGATTTATTTTTGTATCTTGAGTCTTAAGTCATCATGGAGTCAGACCAGCTTCCCCGCTGGTCCCACCGCTTGTTATAGTTACCACCAGATTTCGAATGTTTTCCTTCTAAAAGGCATAGAGTTATTAGACGTGGTACACACACCTCCACTTTTCAGACTTGTGATTCTACAAGGATGAGTACTGAACTGAGTCATTAGAATACTGGGAAGCCTTCGACTCCCACACCTACTATAGTTAATGGCACCTGTTCGACTCCTGCAACCACAATGATTGTAGTGTCGGAGGCACCTATCATCACTACTACCCGTCCTATAGTGAATGATCAATCTATTACCATGAACCCATTTGGGTCTCTTGTTCACTCACCGGGCTTTAATGTTCAATCCATCCCTATGGTCTCTACTCCTTTTTCCTATGGTATGCAGTATTTTACTTCACATTTTTCAAACTCCATCCCAGCTACTGGCCCTAATGCTAGCATTGGAATTGGGGTCACAACTCCTCCTTATACTCCATTCTTGTTTGGTGGATCTTATATCCCTCAAACGACTCCTACTATGGGAGGCATTCCCTCTTTTAACCCCGGGTCTAATCCTCTCGCTTCTGGGTGGAGCAACCAACCTGGCGGACAAGCTTCTGCTCAAGATCCATCCTACACCCTCACCTCCTCAGTGATGATTCTGACCAAAACATTTGGTATAATGAATCCACCTTTATCCTCCAGATTCACACCCAGAGGAGGTCAGTTTCACACCTTGGAAAACCCCCAACCCAAAGCAACTCCAGCTGGGGGAAAATTTTATAACCCCCATCAAAACATTCCTACTATAATGATGCCCAACCAACCTCTTATGAATAATCTCATAGGAGGGTCTTACAATCCTGGATAGAGCCATGGTGCTTACCAAAATTCTGTATGGGTTGCAGTTCCTCAAACACAATCTTTCCAGGGAGCTTGGGGCTAGATGCCGCAACCTCATTTCATTTTTTTGGCCAGGCTCAGTTTGCCAAAATTGTCTAAGTTGATGAATGAACCTGTGTTTCATGATCCTACATGCCCCCCTGTACCCACCAAGCTTCCTTCGAAAATTCCAAAATTTGAAGGTAAGAATGGCGAGGATCCTGGTGATCATGTTACCACCTTTCACCTTTGGTGCTCTTCGAATTTCCTTAATGACGATTCCATTCGTTAAGATTATTTCAATGCACCCTCATTGGGGTTGTTGTGAAATGGTATATATAGCTACCTAGGGAGGCATATAGGACCTTTATTCAGATGTTTCTAGTCTTCCTTAACCACTTTCAATTGTTGGTTCGTTACGATGCTGGCCTAGAATTTCTGTCGACTTTATGATAGGAAACAACCAAACATATCTCATATCACATATAGGAGTGGCGTAGATGGAAGAGGTTGATCAAGACCTACATTCCACCAGATTTCCTTTTAGAATGGTTCCTTAAGTCATTGCAACCTCCTATCTCGAAGGATGTTGCTACCTCCATGGTTACATATGAGGAAGAAGCAATATTCAAAGCCCAATAGTTAGATCTTATGTATGCTCAGTCTGGGATGTTATACCAGATTCTTTCAGATGCACCGAGGTCAAACTATGACCCTAGACAAAATCCCAGACCTCATGCTGATGGCATTGTAGGATTCGCCAATGTGAAATCTGCAGACTCAGTGACAAGCGATTTGAAAGAGTTGTCTCTAAACCAGTCTACATGATGACCAAATTCGCTTGTGTCTTCCAATCCCACTCAGTCAGCAGATGTACATTCCATGCAGTCGTTGACCAACCCAAATGGTAACCAACAACCAGGAGGGAATAAGAAGAAAGGACGTAATAATAATCATAAGGTGGGGAGAATAATAATAAACCCAAGGAAAATGGTAATAATGAGAAGATGAATAATAATGTTGGTGAGGGAAAGAAACAAAGGCACAAGGTGAAATTTCCTTTTAATCTTTGTACATACGATCGTCTTACTGATTTGTTCCCAAAACTTGCGGGAGTTGTGAGGCTCTTATCTCTACCACCCACTTGTGATGACAAATCCTTTCCCACACAACCAACACATGGCCTCGAGCTCCTCAAATGACAGAAATGTGGCTGGTGGAAGTCAAAACCCACCGACACAAGACAATGATCGTTTGTGTATCAATATGGTAAATTCTCAAGTTAATGTAGCCACTCGGCCTCACAATTACAGTTCCTCACAGACTGTACCTAGTCTAGAATCTCCTCCTTCTCCTCCAGAGACACCTTTGAAAATCGAAAAACCAGAGCCACCGCCTCATATTCTGAAAGGAGTACTCAAGTGCTCTACCCACAATCCAAATGATAGAGTCACCCATAATTACTCTATTGTTGAGGACCTGGGTCAAACCCCTTGTGTGATGTCAGCTCTGGAGGTACTCCAGATGTGTCCTTCACAAAGGAATGCCTTGCTATCTGCATTAGGAGATATAGACCCCAATGGCTCAAAATTTATCAAGTTTGACATCACAGATGTGACGTCTCGCTTGCCTTACCATGTGGCATTCCAAATCCATGTGGGTTACTCAAAGTATACCATCAAGCATGAGATTTTTAATGAAGGCACTGCAACATGTGTGATGTCCCTAATCTGTTGGAAATCTCTCGGCTCTCCGACTCTCTTCCAATCTCTGACCATGTTGACTACTTTTGACGGTCGTTTCTTCCTCCCTCATGATATTCTTCCTTTCTTTCTGGTCAAGTTAGGTGGGAAAACGATAGAGGTGGATTTCGAGGTGGTTGATGCACCCCTCGGTTATAACTTGTTGCTAGGATGCAATTGGAATTATGCTATGACTACCATCATATCATCCATCTTTCGCACTCTTTGTTTTCCTCATGATGGGAAGATCGTGATGGTTGACCAATTATCCTTTGTGTATGCTAGCCCCAGTGCATTTGTTGGAACGTCTATCCCCATGGTCGACAATTCTCGGTCGACAACTAAGAATATCGGTGTCGGAATATATTCATCCCTTATGGGTACCTTCTACTTCATGTAACCAATTCACCATATTTACACCATTTCCAATAGGCCCATTTCGTTAGAGAAGTCTATTCCTTTCCGCACTTTGTATTTTAATGATCCTTGGACCCTACCTTCCTCGATTACGTCTTGTGAGGGTCAGTCACATACTGGAATTATATCACCAACCTATGTTAGTTATGTTGGAGATTGGTCGAAAACCTCTACTAATCATGTTGTAGACTAACAACCAGCCACTACAAGTCATGCTAGGGGCACAAATCTAGTCATTGCTAGTCACACTACATGTACATCACCAACCTATGCTAGTCATGTTGGGGATTCATCACCAAACTCTGCAAGTCATGTTGGATATTTGTTACTAGCCTTTGCAATCCATGCTAGGATCATGTCACCAGCCACTGCAAGTCATGCTGGGGGAATTCATATGATTTAGAATCCTAGACGTGTAAGACATAATCCCAAGTTCCTTTGTAGGCTTTGCAAAGGAGATCACCTTACTCGTTTGTGCCCTACTACTTGTTGAGGAAAATATATGAAATGATATTACTCAAACATTTCTAGATCCTTCTTGGATAAAGGAATATAGATGGGAATATCACCCTATTTTTATAGCCATCAAAATTGATATCCTAATTCATGAGTATTGTTTACAAGTGCTTAGGCTATTTTTTTTATAAACAAAAGCTTGCTGAAAAAATCATTATTTATGTAATTTTCTGAATATATCAGATGTTGAAATATATATAGAGATAGAAGTAAAGACACCAAGTCAATAATCAAAATAGATGAGACATAAAACAATCCTTTATTTAATTCCAATTCATCAAAGAATCATTCTTTTTACAAAATTTCCTGAGGAATTTTTGGACCAAAGTCAAACTTAGACGTCCACAATGAAACAATACAAAAGAACTTCTGACAGAAAATAAAAAAACTGAACTTGAAAAGATGCATCATCTTTCCACAGATTGCTTCCCACTAGACTCTACACAATAGCCTTTGTCAGTCATGAAAACTAATTCACAAACAGACAAGTCTACACAGAATATCAAATATACATCAACACCTCTGAAAACAAGTGTCTAAATGATGTAATTCATCCATGAATCTTGCTGTCTACAATAGGACCTTGCTATCATAAAAAAGAATTAGGCTTTTAATGAATTAAAGAATGAATGAAAACTAGATTATCTCAATAAAAACTCAAAGAGAAAACCTTAGTATGCTTCTCCTTCTATTCTTCTTTGTTCCTCTCTTTCCATTTTCCCTTAAGAAAATTAGAATTGGTTGAAGTAGTTGAACTACTTCATTAGTTAAGTTAACTAAAACTCAACCAACTTTTTAGTTAGGGGGAAAAGTAATAAATCATAATAAGCGTTTTTAAATAAATAATAACTAGTAGGTGGGACCCCTTGTGACTCCCTTTAGCTTTTAATAATCATAACACAACTAGTTAATTAAACAAAACATCCATCCTTGTGACTCCCACCATCACATTCATATTTGAAAATTTATCTCAATGATATTTGAAATTATTTCCAAAATATATTACCTATATATCCAAAAAATAGCATGTTGTCCAAAAATTTCAAAAGTCAAATGTTCTCAACAATTAATAAATAAAAAACTTAAAATCCATATTTTCCACTCTGAGATGCAATCTTTCACTTGTTGTTGTTGTCACCTTTTGATCTCTCTAGATTTGCATTAGGTTGTGCTGAGCCTTTAGGCCTAATTTCACTAATCACATGAGAGCAATCATCCCTCAAATGCATGCGAGAGGACACAGATTTATCAGAGTCATTGGAGAGTGAGGAATGGGAAGCAGTGGATTTTCCTTTGTCAGGGGCATGGTGGGCCTCGGTTTTCAACCTTTTACTCGCATGGGAGGACTGAACCGGTGAGTGGCTAGGAGAATCGTGGACAATTTGATTGATAGGAGGGGGAGCAAGTAAAGACAAGTTAGGCCATCCACGAGGTTGAGAGACTACCGGGTGGACAATCTCTTGCCATCCATCGTTCTTGGGAACATCAGGCTGTAGTGAGACATGAGGATGCACGAGGACACTAGGGGTGCATGGGGCTTGGAAGGGATGCCTTTCAGGACTAGGTTGGACCACTCCTTGCCCAATCCAATTTAAAAACCCAGCTTGAAATAGCTGACCGAACTCCTGCGAGTCAACATCAAAGTGTATGGAGAATCTTGGCCTTCTAGGGCCCCTGTTCCAATTACCTCTTCCTCGGTTACCTCTGTCATGGCTACCTCAGCTAAAAATCTCATTCATGTATGAATAATTGATTAACAATTAGTTTCTTTAACAACCATACATGAAAATGCCTTTTAAAATATGAAATAAATTTTGGCTCAGCAACATATCAAACTCATGCAATCCAATCCATACAAATTGTTTAACCGTTGTCAATGAGTAGGGGGTGAACACAGTTATGGGATATGTGAGGGGTTGTATTGAGCGAAAAATGTTAAAATTAGGGGGAAAAGACCTTGGTTACTGCTCACAGACAACAAACAATCAACTGTAATGTAAACCAAAGAACATATCACTGTAATCCATCCCTGTGATCTTAAACTGTCATAATACAAAGTTCCTCTTAACTGTAAATAAATTTTAGGAACATGATGTGGGTAATAAATATGGGAAGGCAAGGGGATTGTAATTAGTGAAACGTGAAATGATGGTAGGGGAAAAGAGTGAGTACTGTTCATAAAATCAATTAAGCAATCCATAAAACAATTATGTATTTAATGCAAATGATCCAATGCTAACCAAATAATTATTGTGATCAATTAAACAATTATCATTTATACTTTAACCATTACTGTGTGTTAAACTTGCTCACTATTTACATTTAAATCCTTAACATTTTTAATTAACACAGTTCCATCTTACTCAAAACAATATGCCTTCCAAACAACTTGTATAAGAATTATGTTTCCTCTCACTTCTTCCGTTTAATATTAAAAAAAATTCTAATGAACACACAATCATTTGTTTCAACTATGTTCAATATCAAAACCATCAACCACTGTCCATAAATTACTTCCTCAAATCAAACACAGACACAAGTTATTTTAAAATTGTGCCTGATTCCATTCCTCTAATCAATGTAACAATTAAATTGCAATGAAACTATTCTGTTATAGAACCTGTGCCCATCTCTGATGGTGAAATCAAATGATATGATGCACGATATCCATAAACATACACAAAATACAACCATGTCACAACTATCAATTATTTAAATTGCAATGATCTCGATTGGGCAATTTAAACACACAATAACAACAACCATCATTTCAAGTTATACCATGTTGTAGGAAACACACAGACCAATGCATAATGCAAGAATAATTGTTGTGGCTTAATCAAACCATAACATAATTTTGAGTTAACAATCCAACTATTACAACACAAGAGGAAGCGACTATGTGTCCATTTTCATTTCTCAAATCAACCAATTAAACCATGTCGAGCTATCGATTCGACTTTCATAATAAAAAATGTAGCTACTATATACCAATAATAAAAATCACTGTCAATGCTATTAACAGAGATGAGACAATAATCAACCATTATCGATTCTACTCCACCCACTCATAATATTCCACACTATACCTGATAGGATATAACTGGCTCAATTCATCACAATTGGGCTCAGAATAGTCAAGGGTTCGATCGGTGAAACCAACACAGGGAAACTAGAGTCGTCTACACCAACAGCAAGTGAGAACCCTTCGAGACAACCCGATGGACACACGACCACATAACCATTAACTTGAAACGCAGGGTGACAGTTCACACCAGGTAGGAGAGATTATGAACAAAGGAGTAGAGGCTTCTTACTGGCCAGTAATAACACCAATAACATGCAGGGCATAACCTTCATGATTTTCCCCAAAAAACAGAATAGTGTTGATATAAACGCAGAGCTTAGGTAATATCAACCAACCCTAAGAAAACCTCTTGGAATAATAGCCACCATAACCAACTATACAGAGACCAATAACATAAAATGAGCCCAAAACCAGGTGGAAACGATATGAAGTGACCCAAGGTGGTTCAAAAATTACACAACAACCTTATAACAATAAATACGACCGGGTATGGTTACAAGGCCTCTGAGGAGACATCTAGGAAATACATATGGAATGAAACCCTCCAAAAAAACCTATAAAGACAACAAATATCCTTTGTGGATTCCACCACACAGAATAATCAATGGACTTCTGACTTCAACCATCCAATTTTTCCATTTACAATGTATAACACACAAACAACCATTCCAGAGAAATATCACGAGTTTAGATAGTTGCCATCCTCAAGAAGAGCACAAACAAATACATCACCAGGCCAATATCTATTTCATAACCAGAGCGAGTTCATGGATGGAGAAAAAGACATACCTATAACCCAAAATCTTTAAAAATGCAAGCTTGGTTGAGCAGTGCCTTCCTTGTCTGAATATCAGAGATTAACCACAACGAAACAATTGAACAATAGCCAAGCTAGGGTGATGGACAGTGGGAGAGGTATGGAGTGACATGCAGTAAATGCACATCGCTTCCATCCTCTACTCATTCAATTACTTAGTATACGCCAACCAACCATCAATTGATCCATTCAATTAATCCATGTATCGAAACTAACATCCATTACTTTCCAAGTGCACCACATGATCCATACTAGCCATTAATCCAAAACCAAACTATAATGTATATCAAATGCGCCTTCATATAACTCAATAACATCATATAGCCACTAACATCCACTAACATTGTTAGTTAGGACTAACATCAACACTTTTAAATTTCAAGTGTATATAGTGTAGCATAGTATAGCATAGTTTAGCTTCTTCTCCTTAGATTTTTTTCATAGGTCTCTTTTCTATTTCTCTTATTTATTGTTATAAATAACATGTGTCTTTTGCAGGTACAACATGTGATGATTCATGGCTTAAATAACAATGCCATAACTGTGCATATAATCCATTCATTCATAAAATTTAGAGCTTAGAGTAACGAAACCCACACATAGAATGCCTTATCCATCTGCCATAATGTCGCAAATAAAACCAATATTTCATCATCAATCATGTAGAACCCTATAAGCAGTGTTGAACAACAACATAGACATCAAACAAGAACCAGATTTGATCCTCCAATCTACAAGATGGTTCCACCTACTAGTATTATATATATCATTAGCTTATAAATGATAGGCTTCAGCAATAATTTGCGGGCGAAATCCTCGTTGCAATTTTTATCATCAAGAAACTAGTGAATCCACAAGGAAATTTGTTTTCAACAGATTTAGAACTCAAAACACATGGTTTCATAGACCAAGAACAACATATCAAAAATATATAACCAGGAAGATTATGCAACAGGGGGAAGTGAGTGGATTTAATGGAAACCTGACCGGGAATTTGGGAATAACTCATGAAAAATGTTAAGTATGAGGGGGTTTATCCCTGTATGCATGATCATTCAACTAGAATCTATTCTTTACTTCAAGGGGAAAAATTATGGAATTTCTCTTTTAAATTTTCAAATGGATGAAGAAATGGAAAGTAGAAGCGGGAGATAACCAATTTCTTTATAAGACTTCAATGAAAGGAGATAACAAATTCAAGTGCTTTTAGGGGGAACATCGTAACAACTATGTAAGATTGATTTTTATTGACTAACAATATCTTGCAGGAGTGCCACTATGGAAGAACTGATCCAACGTCTCATTCTTGACCAAAATCAACTAAAAGATGAAGAAGCAATAAAAATAATGACATAATTAAAATTGCAAAATTTAAAACAACAGAAATAAAGTGACATAAATGTAAAAGAAGTCGAAAATTGTAAAAACATAAAGCATAAATTAAACTGCTGTGAAGCAGTAATGAAAAACAGTGAAAAAATGAAAGCAGAGCTAGACTACTAATATACAAATAATCCAAACAACGTTAGAACTTTTCAAGTTGGTTCCATGTAATGTTTCAAGTGAGAACCGTTAGTGTTGTAGGAAAACAATCACTCCTTTAAATATTTTAGAAAGTAAGAATTAGTACCCAAGACAAAAGCGATCTTGAAAGGACCCAACCATAATTTTTTTAACTTTGGGGTAATTGATAGTCCTTTAGAGTATATGATTAGATCATCAAGGTAAACATGAATATTCTTATTGATCAAATCGTTGAAAGTTATTTGCATAGATCCTTTAAAAGTGGTACTTGTAATAGATAAGACAAAGGGAATACGTTTGTAATTCAAGGTAACCCAATGAGTAATAAGGGTGGTTTTGTATGCATCTTCCCTTTTTACCTTGATTTGATTGTAACCCAAAAAACTGTCAAGCAAGGGCCTCATCTGTGACCTTACAACTTGCTACAAAATCATTTCCATATTAGGGGGAGGAAAGGGGTTTTTCATCAAATCCTGATTGAATGTGAGGAAATTAATTCAAAAGATAATATGATCAATGACCTTCATATCATGAAATAATTTGGAAACCCATTCAGGGTATTGACCAGAAAGGTGATTCCAACCTTCAATAAATTTTCCAACTCCCTTTGAATAGTTGCTTCCAATGCAGGGCTGATAAGTCTTTGTTTTTGCCTACCTAGTTTTATGCCTTCCTTGATGGGGGACGACATGCGGTATAAGACTAGAATCAAAACCACAAACATCCTCATAACACCAAGAAAAAACATCTTGAAATTCACCAAGCAACTTGGTAAACCTCATTTCCTTTCCATCAGAACATTGGGCACCTATTTTAACATTCCTTGGAGACTCGGGTGCCCCAATGTTCAAGGAGATGGTTTCACCCACCTTCCTTTTCGACTATTCTTCTTTCTGTTTCTCTTTATTGACTACATCAATCAATGAAAATGAATTCTCTAGAGGAGTCAATCCTTTAGTAATCTTGTTATCTTCTATGGATATAATTTCCTTGGGCTAAAAAGGGTCATTTTGAATAAAAGCACAAATGCTTTCATTGTTAGGGAAGACCTGCCAAGATTCTATATTGTCGGGGATATGTGGATGATATAGAGATTGAATAGTATAATTAGGTCTATGTGGCAGAATTTGTCGATTAGGAGAGGCTACAAAAACAACTAACCGATCAACCATTGAGTTCAATTCCCTCTTAACATGTGTGACATTGAAAGATAATAGTTTTGAGATAAGTGCCCAAATAGTTTGGGTATATTGTTTCATAAACTTGTTGCTAGGAGAGCATATCTTACGTACAAGGTTCACAACAAACTCAAAATATCCAAAAGATGAAAGGTGGTCACAACCAAGATTATAGGCATTTTCAATGCCTAATAATAAAGCTTCGAATTCAATGACATTATTTGTGCAAGCAAAATACAACCTATAAGAAAAATTAAGAATCTTCCCAACAAGAGAGTATAAGATTATGCCATCTCCGTTACCTTCACTAGAGCATGAACCATCGAAGTGCATGTGCTACATATCACCATCTAAATCAATCTATTCCAAGGGGACATTATCTTCCTCAACAAAGATGGCATACACCCCTAGGTCCTCTTCGATATAGTTCACATTAGGTTGTGAAACACTTTCTATGTAAGGTGAAATCCTTCCCTCTCTAAGGACTATAATGTTTTTTCCATTCCAAGGAGAGGATAAGTGTGTCCCGTCGAGTGAGAGGTATCCACCCGTTAAAGATTTCCAATCTCTGCCCAAGATGATTGAGTAATTTCTTACTGGCATGTCGATTACCTGAATGCCAAGGGTTGTCCTTATTTCAGGGTCTGTGCACAAAACTATGGTCACATCTTTAATCTCTCCTATGGTTGTTTTTTGTAGACTATTATAGGAGAGAATATTTTTGGAATTTTCATTTGTACAAGAAAAGCCTAGCTCTTCCATGATAATCTTCAATATCACACTTGGGCCTGAACTGCCATCAATGAGGCAACAATGGACAATCTTATCCATAATCTTTACATAAATATAAAAAGGGGGATTTTTTACAGGGTATCTAAAGTTATGTACACCTACTTTATTTACAGACAAATCCTGTTCATTTACCTCTTCAGAGAGGTTGTTTACAACAAAATATTTTCCTTCCATGAATTGTTTCATATGTCTCTATTGTTCAGGGACGAAAACCATGTCCAAAAGGGTGGCATCTGCTTTGATGCTGACCAACCCATTCAGAATATTGTATTTGGAAGAGGGGAGAGGGGAGGTAATTCCTTGACCATCAGGAAATTTAGGAACATGACCAGTAGCAGTTGGTGAGGATGAAATTGGGCTAGAAGAATTGCGGGTGGATCACATTTTCCTTTGGGAGCATAGGATTTGTTCCTAGTATTGATGATCATGACATCTTCTGGCTCTGCAAAATCTAGGACGATGATGATAGTTTCTATTCTTTTACCAAAGATCTTATCTATGGCACTCTTCCTTACCTCACACATGGCTTCCTCGTGATGTTCCTCACAAAAGTTACACCAACTTCGAGGCAAGATAGATTTAGGCTGAAAATTATTTTCAATTGGATTTCTAAAGGGGGGTGTAGAAGAGGATGAAGATCTAGGGGTTAGATTAGATACAATTCCCTTTCGCTCATATGCTATCATATGATTATTCATATATTGTACTAGCTATAAGAGGGTGGACATGTCTGTATGTTTAACCAATTCTCCCTAGGGAATACCTATTCTTTCGAGATGTTCTTCGTACTCTAAACAAGTATGGAGAGAAGAAGTGAGGTTATCAATGGATTTTTTCTCAAGTCTATGATGATAGGTGGAAGGCAATGCATTGTAGTAATGCATGAAAGCAACTTGGTTCTAAGGTCGAATGAGTTCAGGGATTTGATTGTATATCTTAGAGAAATGCAAGTTGAAGGACTTGATGGTTTCACCATACTTATAGGAAATGTTATTGTACTCTTCTAACTGCTCAACTAGGATTTTAGATTGCCCATAGGTGGACCTGAACCAATAAATTAAATCCTCCTAGGTAGACAAAATCTTAGGAGGAAGGTCAAAGAAATTGACTACAGCCTTTCCTTCCGAGGAATTGACGAATAAGCACATGCAAGTATCATTGTCATTTTCTCCTATGTTGTGAAAAGCATTAGAAAATGCCACCAAGTGTTCATTTGTAGTGACAGTTTTATTTCCCGAAAACCTAGGGAGATGCTCTTTGATTTTAGGAAGTGGACAAGTAGCAGGTAGTAGGTAAAGAGGAGAGGACACACGCCACAGTGTGGTTGTGGCATGTTCTTCAAACTGAAAAAGCCCATACTTTTTAATGACTTTGGTGGTATTTGTGGTAGATTGGATAGGGATATGGTGGCTATATAAGCTACCAATCACTGACAAAGATGAAGACTAAAATGAGGAAGCACTTCTAGTGGCACCAGATCCACCACTAGATCCCATCTTATGGATGATATGTGAGGGAAATAAAGATGAACTAGATGAATCAGAGAAATTTCTCCTTAGAGCACTTTATTAGGTTGATAACACAACATTCCTTCTTCCTATTTCAGCAATAAGATTAATTTTAGGTGATAAGCCTTTTCTTCTTCTAGAAACACGAGAGTCTAAGGACATGAAAGTAAGTCCAAAATTGAAGGAACAAAAAAGTTACTGCTGATTTCTATGTTGTCTACATCTAGCTTCCCAAGGTTATTGGGTACTAATATCTCGTTCAATTGCTGCCCATGAATGACTAAACTCAGCACGAGTATTGGCAGTGTCTAAAATGGCGTTGAAAAAATTCAAAGCAATGTTGGTCTGGTCTTGAAGACCGGGCTCAATATTGGGTTGCCTTGCAATAGGTACAGTCATTAAGAAATAAAACAATCAAATAACCAATTTCATAAAAAATAGATGTATCGATGCTAATCAAGCATAAAATTAACCAAAGAGATATTGAAGATCTCCCTAGTAGGGTCTCCAAATAAATGATGAGGAAAAGATATGAAATGATCTTACTTAAAAAATTTCAGATCCTTCTTGGCTAAAGAAATATAGACGGGAATATCACCCTATGTTTATAGCTATCAAAATTGATATCCTAATTCATGAGTATGGTTTACAAGTGCTTACGACATTTTTTTTTATAAACAAAAGCTTGCTGAAAAAATCATTATTTATGTAATTTTATGAATATATCGGATGTTGGAATATAGATCAAGAAAGAAGTAAAGACACCAATTCAATAATCAAAACAGATGAGACATAAATAAATCCTTTATTTCAATCCAATTCAACAAAGAATTGTTCTTTTTACAAAATTTCCTGAGGAAGTTTTGGACCAAAGTCAAACTTAGATGTCCCCGATGAAACATACAAAAGGACTTCTAACAGAAAATAAAAAAACTGAACTTGAAAATCTGGATCATCTTGCCACAGATTGTTGCCCATTAGACTATGCACAATAGCCTTTGTCAGTCATGAAAACTAATTAAAAAACAGACAAGTCTACACAGACTATCAAAGATAGATCAAGACCTTTGAAAACAAGTGTCTGAATGATGTAATTCAGCCTTGAATCTTATTGTCTACAATAGGACCCTGCTATCATAAAAATAATTAGGCTTCTAATGAATTAAGGAATGAATAAAAACTGAATTATGTCAACAAAAACTCAAAGATAAAACCTTAGTATGCTTCTCCTTCTATTCTTCTTTGTTCCTCTCTTTCCTTTTTCCTTTAAGAAAAATAGAATTGGTTGAAGTAGTTGAACTACTTCATTAGTTAAGTTAACTAAAACTCAACCAATGTTTTAGTTAGGGGGAAAAGTAATAAATAATAATAAGGGCTTTTAAATAAATAATAACTAGTAGATGGGACCCCCTGTGACTCCCTTTATCTTTTAACAATCATAACACAACTAGTTAATTAAACAAACAAATCCCTCCTTGTGAATCCCATCATCACATTCATATTTGACAATTTATCTCAATGATATTTGAAATCTTTTCCAAAATATATTACCCATATATCCAAAAAATAACATGTTGTCCAAAAATTTCAGAAGTCAACTGTTCTCAACAATTAATAAAAAAAAAAATTAAAATCCATATTTTCCACTCTAAGATGCAATATTTCCCTTGTGGTTGCTATCACTTTTTGATATCTCTAGATTTTCCTTAGGTTGTGCTGAGCCTTTAGGCCTAATTTCACTAATCACATGAGAGCAATCATCCCTCAAATGCATGCGGGAGGACACAGATTTATCAGAGTCATTGGAAGGTGAGGAAGGGGCAGCAATGGCTTTTCCTTTTTCAGGTGCATCGTGGGCCTCGATTTTCAACCTTTTACTCGCATGGGAAGACTGAACTGGTGAGTGGACAGGGGCATCTTGGACAATTTGATTGATAGGCGAGGGAGCAGGTAAAGACAAGTTAGGCCATCCACGAGGCTGGGAAACTACCGGGTGGACAATCTCTTGCCATCCATCATTCTCGGGAACTTCAGGCTGTAGTGAGACATGAGGATGCACGGGGACACCAGGGGCCTATGGGACTTGGAAGGGAGGCCTTATAGTTCTAGGTTGGACTACTCCTTGCCCAATCTAATTAAAAAAACCAGCTTGAAATAGCTAGCCTAACTCTTGCGAGTCAACATCAAAGTGCATGGAGAATCTTGGCCTTCTAGGGCCCCTGCTCCATTTGCCTCTTCCTCATTTACCTCTGCCATGGCTACCTCGACTGAAAAAAATCATTCTTGTATGAATAATTTATTAGAAAATAGTTTCTTTAACAACCATACATGAAAACTCCTTTTAAAATATGAAATAAATTTTGGCTCAACAACATATGAGACTCATGAAATCCAATCCATAAAAATTGTTTAACCATTGTCAATGAGCATGGGCTGAACAAGGTTATGGGATATGTGAGGGGTTGTATTGAGTGAAAAATGTTAAAATGAGGGGGAAAATACCATGGTTACTGTCACAGACAACAAACAATCAATTGTAATGTAAACCAAAGAACATATCGTTGTATTCCATCCCTGTGATCTTAAACTGTCATAATACAGAGTTCCTCTTAATTGTAATTAAATTTTAGGAACAAGGCATGGGTAATGAATATGGGAAGGCAAGGGGATTTTAGTTAGTGAAAAGTGAAATAATGGCAGGGGAAAGAGTGGACATTGTTCATAAAATCAATTAAGCAATCCATAAAAAAAAATTGTATTTAATGCAATTGATCCAACACTAACCAAATAATTACTATGAGAAATTAAACAATTACTGTGTATAATTTAACCATTGTTGTGTGTTAAACTTGCTCACTGTTCACATTTAAATCCTTAACACTTTTAATTAACACAGTCCCATCTTACTCAAAAACAATATGCCTTCCGAACAACCTGTACAAGAATTACGTTTCCTCTCACTTCTTCCATTTAATATTAAAAACAATTCCAATGAACACAAAGACATTTGTTTCAACTATGTTCAACATCAAAACCATCAACCATTGTCCATAAATTACTTCCTCAATTCAAACATAGACACAAGTTCTTTTAAAATCGTGCCCGATTCCATTCCTCTAATCAATGTAACAATTAAATTGCAATGAAACCATACTATTATAGAACCCATGCCCATCTCTGATGGTGTAATCAAACGATACGATGCACGATATCCATAAACATACATAGAAAACAACTAGGTCACAACTATCAATTCTTTAAATTGCAATGATCTCGATCATGAAATTTAAAGACACAGTAACATCAACCATCATTTCAAGTTATACCATGTTGTAGGAAACACACAGACCAACACATAATGCAAGAAGCATTGTTGTGACTTAATCAAACCATAACATAATGTTGAGTTAACAATCCAATTGTTACAACACAAGAGGTAGCGACTGTGTGTCCATTTCCATTTCTCAAATCAACCAATTAAACCATGTCAAGCTATCTATTCAATTGTCATAATAAATAATGTAGCTACTATATACCAATAATAAAAGCCAATGTCAATGATATTAACAGATATGAGCCAATAATCAGCCACTATTGATGCTACTCCACCCACTCATAATGGTCAAAACTATACCTGACATATACAGCTGGCTCAATTCATCACAATCGGGCCCAAAATAGTCAAGGGTTCACTCGGTGAAACCAACACAACGAAACTGGAGTCTACTACACCAACAACACGTGAGAACCCTTCAAGACAACATGGTGGAAACACAACCACATAAACATTAGCTTGCAAAGCAGGGTGACAGTTCACACTAGGTAGGAGAGATTATGAACAGAGGAGCAATGGCTTCTTACTGGTCGGTAATAACACCGAGAACACACAGGGCATAACCCTCGTGGTTTTCCCCAAAAAACTGAATAGTGATGATATAAATGAAGATCTTAGGTAATAGCAACCAAAAATAAGAAAACATCTTGGCATAATAGCCACCATAACCAACTGTGTAGAGACCAATCACATAAAAGGATCCCACAACCAAGTGGAAACGATATGCAGTGACCCAAGGTGGTTCAAAAATTACACAACAACCCCATAACAAAAAATACGACTGGGTATGGTTACAAGTACTGTGAGGAGACGGAAAACAAATCTAGATGGAATGAAACCCTCCAAAAAAACCTATAAATACAACAAAGAGCCTTCATGGCTTCCACCACATAGAATAATCAATGGACTCGTGACTTCAACCATCCAATTTTTCCATTTACAATGAATAACACACAAAAAACCATTCCAGATAAATATCACGAGTTTACATAGTTTCCAACCTCAAGAAAAGAATAGACCAATACATCACCGAGCCAATATCTATTTCATAACCAGAGCGAGTTCATGGATGGTGAAAAAGACATACCTGTAACAAAAAATCCTTAAAAATGCGAGCTTGGTTGAGCAATTCCTTCCTCGCTTGAATATCGGAGCTTAACCACAATGAAACAATTTAACAATAGCCAAACTAGGGTGATGACCAGTGGGAGAGGTATGGAGTGACGTGCAGTAAATGCACGTTGCTTCCATCTTCTACTCATTCAATTACTTAGTACACGCTAGCCAACCATCAATTAATCCATGCATCGAAACTAACATCCATTACTTGCCAAGTGCGCCACCTAAACCATACTATCCATTAATCCAAAACCAAACTATAATGTATATCAAATGTGGCTTCATATAACTCAATAACATCGTATAGCCACTAACATTCACTAACATTTCTAGTTAGGACTAACATCAACCCTTTTAAATTTCAAGTGCATATAGTGTAGCATAGTATAGCATAGTTTAGCTTCTTCTCCTTTGATTTTTTCATAGGTCTCTTTTCTATTGTTCTTCTTCTTGTTATAACTAACATGTACCTTGTGTAGGTACAACATGTGATAATTCATGCATTAAATAGCAATGCCATAACCATGCATATAATCCTTTCATTCATAAAATTTAGAGCTTAGAGTAACGAAACCCACACATCTGCCATTACGTCGCAAATAAAACCAATATTTCATCATCAATCATGTAGAACCATGTAAGCAGTGTCAAACATTAGCATAGGCATCAAACAAGAACCAGATCCGATCCTACAAAATACAAGGGGGTCCCACCTACTAGTATTATATATATCATTAGCTTATAAATAATAGGCTTTAGTAATACTTTGTGGGAAAAATCCTCGTTGCGATTTTTATCATCAACACTACTATTGTGGTACAAGAAGCGTGGTATTTTCCTAGGGGCCCTTCGGGTTATGATTCGTCTTTGGTTTCCCAACCTTATTTGGTTGATACAACAGTCATGTCATTGCAATATTCGACCAACACCACTCCTATTTTTTGGGGTGATGCATCTTTGGACCTTTTTGTCTCACATCCTATTCAACCAATGGTTGAAGAAGTGGTCATGCTGATGCAATCTTCGGCTGATCCCACTCTTCTCTTGGAGAGTAACAAGCCTAAGGAAGTGAAATTTCCGATACAATCTTTGGTCAATCCCACTCTTCTTTTGGAGGGTGATGCATCCTTTGACCATGTCCTTATCATTTATAGTACTGCACCTTTTGAACAAGAGAGATTTTCACTCTCCTCGAGTACTCTCCCTTCAAGTACTGGAGAAGTTCCCTTTGATTGGGATGGTCTTGTGGGGTATCCAATGCCTCCTCCTATGTCCTTTCAGGTAAGGGAAATTATCCAATATATCGTGGAGAAGGTAACATCTTCTAGAACTTACCCTCCTCAACTTGGAAAGCTTTGGGTTTTTCCAAGCTTGTGTCAGGTCTTTGTAAGTTGCTGACTTTTCATAGAAATCCTACACGGGAGCCTTGGCCTCCCCCATTATATGCTTCTTAGAAAAAAATTTGTGAGTCTTGGTTAATCTCTTTTCCAACTATTTTAAAAAGTGAAAATATTGTTGAGTGAATTTGTCCCTTTCACTCTCGTTAATTGTACTTCAAAGCTCACGAGTCTTGGTTAAGCTCTTTTCCGACTCGTTTTCAAATGGAGAAAAGATTGCCAAGTGAAATTGTCTCTTTAACACTCGTAAATTGGATTTTAAAGGACGTCTATTTGGTACAAGTTTATCCCTTTTTCACCCCAAGTAGATTGATATTATGAAAAAGGACATTTTTTGGCATTAAGTTGTGATTGCATCTCATGCCCTTGCTTGTAGTATTGAGCCTATAGATGGTTCTCGTTTTGTGTTATAAACCATTTTCCTCAGCATTTTTGTATCCTCAACCGAGCAGAGCCTCATTTATATCCTTTGCAATTTGACACCCTATACCTAGGAGGGAACATTCCCCTGAGTGTCCATCTCCCACATGCACTTCCTTGCATTGAGCATATGTATGTTCCACTGCTGGAACTAGTTTTGCTTACTTGCGACACTCGTTTCCTCCTCTGTATCATAAAAATCATTTGAATATGAAAAAACAAAAAAATACGGCGGGAAGGGAGTATTATCTCATATTGGCAGTAGTCGTGTCTCCTTTGAACATAGCACAAAGTTATTGAGTCCAATTTTCATCATAATTTTGGGTTTAGAATGGCCTTAGGAAATTGAGGTCGTTACAGAGAGTTTTTTCCACCGACTATTTACTCTTCCAGTCCCTATGGAGAACTTGATTGATGCCTCTTGCGTCTCATGGTTTCATCATTTAGTTGCATCAATATGTGGTTGCATCTTTCCTGAGTTGTTTCTTCCTTTTCATTGGACCAATACCTATGTGACTTCAATGATCATGGGAGATCAAATTGTACTCCATTGTATACATATATCTTTAGATTGATTTTGAGACTGGTTCTACTGGGCCTTGTTTGTGACTATGACATCATTTGGCATGTAACCACATTTGTATTTTCCTATTCATAGCCACAAAAAATTGTTTGGTATATTTTCACATGGATCTACAGTGTAATTCAAATTGCCAGCCATGTATGCAAAGTCAGTACAGATTGTAATGAGAAAATAGTTCTTCCAGTTGCCCCCCCCGTCACTCCACTTCTGGGTTTTTATAATGTATTTCAGCCATCGCAGATACTCCTCTGACCTCACACATTAGGGGGCATCTGTTATAGCAATATTTGCCTCACCCCATGCAATATTTCCCAGAGGCCCTTGTTCCATTTCCATATGCATACTTTTCATCCCTTTTTGCAAATCCTAGAGCTAAAAATACATTTTTTCCACATATATGCACCTTGCCTACTATACAACATGGGTATGCATAGGTTGCACCACTACAACCCATGTACATCAGGAAATGTGCCCCAAAATGAAAAATGGTGTCAGTTTTCCATGTCACGTCAGGAGATCAATGTTTTTTGGCCTTCCATATACTAGAAACATTCCAAATCGGCCCTTTGGTTCCATTTGAAGGCTATAAATGGTTCAATTATGAGCTATGGAAAAGAGGAGAAATAATTCAACTTTAAGAGAAAAGTTACTCTGGAGGAATTATTCACTTCACAATGAGTCTGCATCCCTTTGTCCTTTAAGTCTGAACACAGTGTTCAATCCCCAAACTCTTCCCTTATTGAGTGAGAAATCCATTGTCTCTCTTACATGAGTTAGCCTTTGGTAGAGGATTGAAGTGGTGGAGGCCCAGTTGAAAGGAACTTATTTTCTAGGTTTCGAACCGTGCCGACACAGAAGTCTGTAACTTTTTTACTTCTGCTAATCATATCTTAATAGAAATACTCTTTTCCTATCCAATTGATATCTTGCAAATATTTGAATTATTATTCCATCGGCGTATTTGTTATGAATGTTAATGGATTATTCTATTGAATGTGCTAACATCATATATTATCACCATATGCTTTCTTTGCTTGGTTTTTGAGGACTATTTGCCGGTATATTTCTTTGGGACAAGTGCTCAATGGTGAACTTTATTGAACATCTGGATGAGGTAGGCATTTTATCTTGTCTTGCTAGCATATTTGTTTATATAACATAATTGAGAATAGAGTTTATTTCTGTAGTCATTTCCGTCTGTTGTGGTTTACCCCTAGCCATAGAGATATTTTCCTTGTAATAGTCTTGTGTCCTCCTTTTGTTTGGTGTATGCAATAAGTTGGAATA
This sequence comes from Picea mariana, assembly GCA_032191745.1. Taxonomy (NCBI): domain Eukaryota; kingdom Viridiplantae; phylum Streptophyta; class Pinopsida; order Pinales; family Pinaceae; genus Picea; species Picea mariana. The sequence goes on along the minus strand of JASDQU010010804.1, from coordinate 342,638 downwards.
CCACATGGACATACTACCTCTACCAAATGTACCCATGTGCTGGTAATAGCCTAGTTCCTTCCATCCTACCAGTGCAATCAAAATCAAAATCCATGCATAATGAAATTCGGTACCCTTCTTTTGTTCCTCGATATAGCCTGTCAAAAATTGTTTTACGAAGAAGCTAGCCCAATTTATTTGGACCCCTTCAGAGAATTTTTTTTGTCGCTGCAATCACTACAGTTGGTACTAATCACTACAGTCGGTACTTTGTCCTTAATAAATTTATACAACAACTTATAGGAAAATACCTTCATTGCAAACTGAACACTGTCATGATTGATGTCTACGACATCCTATCCCCTTTTCCTCTTGAAGGTGTGCAATTTCTCCTTCATTTGTTCTGACAAGGCCCTCTCCACTATATTTTTGAAAAAAGTGGTTAGATCCTCTCTATATTTCATTAGCCTTGTTATCCGTGCAATCAATGCATTATCAATTGATACTGGTGGGTCAAGCCACAATGTCCCTCCATGGATGCAACTAAGCAATAACTTAACGCATAAATTAATTTCTAGGCTGCATCCAAAGTGTGGAATCTCCATTACATTTAATATGCTTGACTTCTCCAATCTTGTTTCCCACACCTGCGTTTCCATCAGTATCACTCCTGTTCCCATTACGCTCTTAGTGCACAAGTACTTTTCCTTAGCTAGCTTGAGGAATTTCCTCTCGTATATGATATCATGATCCAAAAACTTGAGGGCATCAACATTGTTGAGCATGTCTCCTTCAATAATTACACCAGGTGGGACTGGTGATATTTCCAGTGGGTATTTTCCATCTACTGGTACTTTGAATTGCGACACATTATATTTCCTTAGTGGGATATAATCCCTAACTTGCTTGTGAAGCTAAAGTTGATGCTCTAGGTATTTCCTCAACCTATGGTGCCAATGTTGGTCATTTTGATTACTTTTGTGTCGTTGCTAATGGAGATCCAACTTTTGGTGGGTCCATTGTGTTGTGATACAAGTTGCTTTACTTTCTATGTGGTTGTTCCGTTGCATATGTAATTCGACTCTGAATCACTTGGATTCGCTCTGGTTTTCTTTGGTTCGTTCTCTCGTGCATGCATCTCTTAGTAAAAATGATTTACATTTAGAAACCTTCGACTGGTTTTTTGCCTTCTTACCAACTGTTCATGTCTCTTCACACCTTTACTCACTTGTCAAATCCACCAATGTGGTCAATGAATTGTTAAATAAATGCAGCTTTATTACCAAATCCGTTGTGTGATTGTTAACTCGTACTACCAATCTGTCATGATTTCGGACAAATTTTACCATTTAATATTATACAGTGTCTTTATGACCTGTCATTACCATATTATCTCCACCATTTCATGATTTAATTATTTTAACAATCTTATTAGTGTCAAACTGTGCAATTGTTTTGCTTTGACATCTACTACTTTGCAACCTTTTTTTTCTGTGTATTATTTTGTTAATTGGCATAGTTCCATCCTGATGTGTGATAATCATCCCTTCTGTGCACATTCTTATGCCTTTTTAATCTATAGTCCTTTTCTTTTTTCTATATCTACTTTTATGTGATTTTCTTCCTTTTTATACTTTTTATTTATGTTTCTGTGTTTTGCCTTCCTACTATAGTACAATTATTGTGATACATGTGGTCTAGCGCAAACTAGATTACTGCAAATATTGTCATCCATCTCTATAGAGTTTCAATTGACTTCCATTCACCATTCCTCCAAGTACTTCTCCATTCAGGGTTTCCAATTGTGCAACACCTATCTTTGTTACATGATGGATCACATATGGTCCTAACCAGTGCATTCTAAAATTCCCTAGGTACCGTATAAATTTACTATCATAAAGTAATACTAAGTCTCCCACATGAAACATTTTTTGTTTAATCTTTCTATCATGCCAAAAATTCTCTCTTTCCTTCTGAACTTTCTAACGGAAACCTGCAACAAACTGATCTTCTTCAAGCTATACTAACTACGATACTCCCCTCTACTTCATGAGAGTCTGAAATAACATTGATCACTGTAATGCGCAGGCTAGGTAGAATAAACTCCATTTCCATTACTTATTCTTTCCCATAGACCAACCTAAAAGGTGTCTTCCCTATCAACCTTTTACTCGTAGTCTTGTAATCCAATAAAATTTCAAGAACTCTTAAGTCCCAATCATCTCACCCTACATTGTAGATCTTTGACAAAGAATTCTCCAATATTTTATTGAAATCTTCCACTATCCGATTGGCCTGAAAATGATACGAGGTACTCTTATGATGATGAATTTGAAACTCCTCAGTGAGTGATGCAATTGTTTTATTCAGAAAGTGGGTTCCTTGATTACTGAGTAATATGAGAGGACACCCAAACCACGTGACTACATTCTTAAACAAAAATATCACATCAGTCTTCGTGATGAAATCTAGAATTGGTGTTGCTTCTTCCCATATTGTCAAGTAATTTGTCATAGTGATTATGTACCTTTCCCCTGATCTTATTTCTTGTGGGTTGATTGGCCCCACAATGTATATGGCCCATTTATAAAATGCTTGCAAGGTCACATGTGGGTTTAGAGGCATTTCATCTCTACTGGATGGATTTCCCACTCTTTGACATACATCACATGACTGGAAATATTCCTTAACATCTTTGTGAAGTGTAGGCCACTAGATCCTTGCGCACAAAATATTTTGTGCAGTTTCCTTCCTTGCAAAATTTCCTCCTTCAATCCCATCATGTTCTTCTATGATTATCATCATTATTTCATGTTCCATCACACATCGTCTTAATGTTTCATCTGCTCCCAACTTGTATAAGTTCCATGCAATCAACTGATAATACATTTCTTTGAATGCCAATTGTTTCTTCTGTTCCACTATCATCTCTGATGGAGCCATTCCTGTACTTAGAAACTAGACAATGTCTGAGAAGTAATCATCTACCATTCTAACTTTAAATAATTTTTCATCTGGTAAGATGTCATCTAAATTTATTGCATCTTCTCCTGATAGTATGCGCGATAAATCATCTCGTCCTGCATTCAAATTATTAGGTTTCACCACAAAATCAAAATCGTATTCCTGGAACAATAGTAGCGATTTGCATATTATCCCCCCCAACACTGGATTTTTCACTAAGTATTTTATTGTAGAATGGTCTATGTACATATTAAAATGAGATCCCAGTAAATAATGTTTGGACTTTTGTAGCACATATACCATTTCCAATCCTTCTCATTCTCTAGTGGTATAATTTTTCTCTTCTATGGAAATATTCCTACTTTCAAATGCAATTGGGCGATATATGTCCCACTCCCCTGGTTTATATATTATTGCATGCAAAACTATGGATGATGCATCTACATGAACATGGAACTCCTTGTTACAATTTGAAAAGATCAAAATCGACGCGATTACTAGTTTTTTCTTTAAATTTTCCAAACCCTTCTAACAGTCCTCATTCCATTGGAACTTTGCTTCCTTCTTTAGAAACTTTTCCATTGGTGTTGTGATATACACATATCCTTTGATAAAATTCCTATAATATCCTGTGTGATCCAGAGTTTCCTTCAGTTGTTTGACTGATGCAGGTGGCTCTAAATCTAGAATTACTGCAATCTTTTCTAGATCCACTAGTAGTCCCTGTTTGTAGACTACATGGCCCAACAAAATTCCAAACGATGTGCAATAAATAAATTTATTTAGGTTGAATGAAATCTAACATTGTCTACACCTATCCAGCATCATCCTAATTAGTTCTATGTGATCCTTTAGTATACTGAACACAATCCAATCGTCTAAGTATACTTCCAGGAACTTATGAATAAATTCCTTGAATGTTGCTACCACAACTCTGGAAAACACTACAGGATAATTATTCAATCCAAACAACATTACTGTATATTGATAACTTCCCCACTTTGTCGTGAAAATGGTCTTGTATTGGTATTCCTTCACAATTTTTATCTAATGGTACCCCGAGAATCCATTTGTGAATGAGTAAGTCTCTTGGCCTAGTACGTGATCTTTGAATGGTATTGGAAATGGGTCATGTAAACATGCATCATTCAACTTCCTTAGATCCACGCAAATCATGATTCCTCTTGTCTTCTTGTCTTGCACTACCATTGGAATGATCCACTCTGATTTCTCCATGGGATCAATGATTCCTGTGTCCAACATCCTGTCTATTTCGAATTTCACCTTCTCTTTGTGCTTCAGATTTAAATTGTAAGGTTTCTATCGCACTGGATTAGCACCTGGTTTCAATGGAATCTTGATCTCATCTAATTCCCCAACCATCCCCTTCATATTTGAGAATGCAGTTGGGAATAGGTCCTGATATTCTCGCAACAAGTCTGCAATCTTCTCTATTGTCTCATCACTCTAGTAATTTCCTATCTACACAAACTTGGGATTCTCTTTCATCCCACTTTTTACCTTCTACATTTTTAGGGGATGTGTGTATGCAGAGGACTCAAGATATGACCCTTCTACTACCCGTTCTCCTTCTGTTTTAGGTACAAGTACATTCTTGGGATATTATTCATCTCGTTCTTCCTTAGTAACATTTTATCACTCCAATAACTCATAGACAATTATATTAGCTATGTGCACACTGCATAGTGGTACTACCTATATCGGCCCTTCTTACGAGAATATCTTATTTCAAATATCCTGTAGCGCTAATTCTATCGATGGGGGTTCATGTTAAAATGTAAATGTGATTTTAAACCTTTGGACCAGGTCGTCCCATCTTGTTGTCTCTCTACGTATTTCAAATTCCAAATACCATTTCTTCATAATTGTGTCTAGTGTGTGTATAAATCTGTGCATCCATTCTGTCTCTGGTACTAAAATCCATAAGTTCATGCATTTCTCAACATGACCCACTGGGTCATTCTCTACTATATACGTTTTCACAATGTTTTCTACCTTAGTACCAAACCTTGCATTAATATTCTATATTGTGACTAGTCTTTCATCCCCTCTATGTTTCTAGCCTACCATCTGTCTGGAGTCACTTTTAGGACAACATCTAGTGCTAACAACCTTTGTTGTTCGGGTACCTACAACTCACATGCCTTTTAAAATAGACTTATATTAGTTAATCCATCATACCTGGGTGGATACATAGCTCTGTTCCAATCTAGTGCAAGGATCAAGTCATGCATGCACATAGTCTAGTTGACACTTCATGCATCCTCTACTGCCAATGCTCTAGACCTTCCTTTGAGTATAATGCACATGAACTAATACTTTTCCAACATACCACACCATCTGCAGTAGGGTTTACATAATCATCCATATGTGCAGTCATGTTATACAAATTGTCAATGCCATTTCCTCTTGTTGGCTCTATGTATCTCTTTCCTTATGTTGGGTCCAATGGTGAAGTAAATCTCAAATCTCCGACTTCAAATATCATTTCCCTCTTTCAGGTTTATGATTTCCTAATTATCAAACGCCCATTATAGTCCCATTAATGTTAAATATGGTTGATTTTCATCCAATATCTCAATAACCTCAAAGTCTACCACACTGTGCACCCCATCCATGTTCATAGGTACTCATGTCAATCGAATAATCGGTAGTATTTTGTGCTGATTCACAAGCCTTAACTAAACATGAGACCATAGTAGCTTGGGTTTTCCCATCATCTCCCAGGTAGTTTTAGGAAATACATTCACATCAGACCCCAAGTATAAGATAACATTATCCACATCATATTCCCCAACTTATACATTGAATCTAAATTCTCTGTTGGTCCGCTTTCTGCCCAGTACCTGATTCACCACCCTTTGTCCGATGAGAGTTTCCCTTCCTTTCATACAGTGATCAATAATCTCATATAGTGTTTCCAGTGATGTTTCATCTTTCATTATCTCTATGCAACTTCTCGAGAATTATTTTAGTGTGCTTACCTTCCCATTTGGTTTCTCTGGTACATTGCGATCTTCGACATGAGGTGTAGATGATGTTGATGCTCCACAATCTTGTCCAAGTACCTCTTTTCTTTCATTTTGATATCTCCTTTTGTTGTTGAGGATCAAAGGTTGGCATGGGTCCTATTTAATTCCTTAAACATTTCTCATCTTGGTTCCATCCATTTGTCATATCAACTTCTGTTCTAGCTCCTCTGTGCATAAAAAATGTTATTCTTATCCCTCCATTGCATTCTTCGGCTGATATTTTCTACACATTCTGATTTGGATTCTAGTTCTCATTCCCTCTATCCTACCATTTCACAACTAGTTGAGGAAAATATTATGCCGCATGATCCAATGCTCTATAGTACGTGCATGTTGTACAAGGATTCAAGCAGTCGTGGGCTAAGCTCCCTGGTTTATTACAATTATAACATATTATCGGTCCTATTCCTCCTCTAGTAAAATTTCCTCTACCTCGACCTATACCAAAATTTCCTATGGTCCATGGGTTAAATCATATTTTATTATTATGTTGTTGAACCCCTTCGTCTGTCGTAGAATTATCCTCTTGAATCATGTACATATTTGAACTACACTCTCTCATCAAATCGAATGTGTGACAATCCTTCTCTTCATGTCCAACCAATTTAAAAAAGTTTCAAAACAAGTTCCTTGGTGTACTCTGATAATTATGCAGTAATGGGCACTCAGTTGGATGATGTCCTCATTTATTACATATCTCGCAATACCCCCCTCTTGGTAAGCGATTCGGTGCTCCAGTTGCGAAATATTGCTCGAATGCTAGACATTCGTCCTTATGATGGCCTTTAGTCATAAACTTGGTACAACATACTTGTTCTCATTTATATTTTCCTTTTTAAGGTTCTTCCAGTTGAATCATCAAAGAAACAAACTGCGTTTGAACTTGCACCATCCCTCCAATGTCTCCTACAAGGGATGATTCCAATTTCCTTGCAATTTCTAGATCCTTGGGATGCGACACAACCTTAAGTTGAATCAATGGCCTGTGAATGTGTCATAGAAGTCCTGCAATAAACCATTATTTATGTTTTTCATCCAAGATCTAAAAATTCAGCCTCCCCATCAGGTCCTTGAACCTTTGATCGAAGTCTCATACCAACTCCATTTACACCTATTTAATCTCCCACAGTTCTGTAATGTATTGCGATTCTGAATTTGGCTTCATAAAATCTTTTAGCAATGCTTGTCTTATCTCTGCTAATATCCTGGTCTATCCTATAGGCATGGTAATATGCAACTTCATGTACCAAACTAGCACACGACCTCTAAATGTTGTTTCCAATTGCACAATCTTCACAACCTCATCTTGGATGTTCTTAGCGGCCCAAATTATCTCGCAGATAAACAACTATTGTTCTGGGTCCTTTGACCCCACTCCCTGAAACTTAGGCAATATCAGGGTGTTTTCTATTGTCAATGTTTCATGGAAACCTACACAAGATACCTAGATAAATAAAATACAAACAAATCTTAGCAAGAAAAGGATGAGGGATTCAATATGGAAGAATGAGAAAATGTATTCACACTACTCCAATGAGTTGATCAATGATCGAATACAATGAATGAATGAATGAGAGATACACACTCATATAGGGAAGAAAATTACATAATTAAGAAAATCAAACTAATAGTGATGTCTTCTTAGGAATGCATGCATAATAGTGATGGTAAAAAATAGAACTAGATTTAGTTAACTAATAGTGAACTAGTGAGTCGAAAATAGTAATATTTCCAACACGCCCCCTCAACATCACTATGGAGTAATAAAAAATGAGTCCCGACAACTAGGAAATATTAGGTACTCATGTACAATGCAACTAATAAAAAATGAATAAAAAATGAGGAAAGAGAGAAAACCTTGTGGGAACAAAACCCCCCCTCAAAAGACAATGCATCAAAAGAAGAAAAGGAAACTGCTAGACAACTATGTTCTTCACTCCAAGACGATCTTGCAAAGTATGAAAATTCTTCTCATTGAAAGTATTTGTGAATATGTAGAAATATTTATGGATATGATGAAGTCCTTTGGAAACCTGTCTTTCCTTGTACCTCTAAATCATGTGGACCCATTTACACCTGAAAATATTCCTTTCTGGTGGAAGTGGAACTAGATCCCAATTCTGATTCTATATGAGTGAGTCATACTTCTCTTGCATGGTTATTTTCCATAATGTATTTCCCACATCCTCACTGTAAAAATGCAGATTAGAACATTGAAACATATAGCAATGCATGGGATTCACTGGTTCACAAGCTAAAAGTACATGCGAAGGATCCTCATGCTGAGATCGAGTCCTTCTCGAATCAAATGGATCCCCTACAAGGACTCATGTTGCTTGAAGCATGGATTGTGACCTCTTGGGAATCTGTTGAAGCTTCAGTGTTGGCTCCTTATCTGGTTGTACTACCTACTCATTTCCATGTACACAATTCAAGTGTATGGAATCATCTATGATGTCTGGAACTGATGGAAGAACAAGAGTCTTTGCATGTTGCATTGATGGTACATGCAAAGTACTCTCCTCATGTGTAAGTAGTAAAGAGGAGTCATGGTCAACAAAATTAATGAATTTATACAACCTTGATTTGTCATCTACCTCACCAATTGCAATAATGGAATTGTCATGCATGTCAAGTACAAAAACTAAATATGATGTAAATTTAACCTTTTTACCTTTTCGAGTGATCCAATAAACTGAGAGAATATTTATAGAAATATTTGGAACATGTTAAACATTCTCATACCTTCCATTTGGGAGTTCCAATATTCCCTCTCCTGCTACTACTACCGGAGTATCATCCCCCATGAGAATAGGGGGTCTTGAGTATGAACTCAAAGAAGTAAAAACTTCCTCTTTTGTTGCCATATGATGTGATGTGACATAATCTATAATCCATGAATTAGAAGAGGAACTAATTTCAAAAATATCATGATGATTACCTTTCTTAGGAGCAATATCTTCTTCCTTCTTCTTCTTGGATCTTTCAAGAATGAAGTTTCCAAGGTTGTTATGTTGAAGTACCTGTTCCATAAGATTGATTTGTTTCTTCATGCATGTGGATTTTTCATGATTAAATTTATTGAAATAAGTGCACTGATTTCCCTTCTTCTTCTTCTTCTTGGAATCTAAAGAGTCTTTGGAACTTGAAGAAGCGTTGAAGGGTTCGGAATATCCCTCCTTCTTTGGATCGGGATGTTATTTCCCCTTCCCTTTATGTTTGGATGATCCGCTTCCATCATGCATGGTGAGTGCATGTTCTTTGGGATCCTTAATTAGGCCCATCTAAATGATTTTTTCTTGCTAATGTTTGAGGGAATCAATGAACTGTTCCATGGTAGGAATCTTCCACTTTGATCCCAAGAGATATCTTCCAGAATGGAAAGTGGAGACATAGACAACATATCATGGTCCTAGTTTATCCAATATTGTTAGAATAAGTTATTCTACTTGTGTATACTTGTCAATACCAAAAGATTCCAAGATCAATATCAAATATTTAAACTTGGCAAAGAAATCTTGTATATTATCAACACTTTTAGGATCCAAGGTATTCAACTCTACCTCAAGCATATGACCTCTCATTTCATCCTGCTTTCCAAAGAGTCTTTCCAAGGTGGTCCAGATCTCATTTGGATTCTTGCATGAAGAAACATGAAACCATAAATAGGCTGAAATTAATTCAAGAAGAAGTCATGTGGCCTCATCCTTACAGTTCTACCATCCGATTTTCTCAATCAATGATGTAGGTTTTGTTTCTGTCACCATCAACAAATTGTACAATCCTTTCCTTTTGAGTTAGAATTCAGCCTTCAGATTCCATTTAGAATAATTGTATGGTGTAAGAATTATCACCGAATTTGGCCAAGTAATTGGAGTCATATCCATCCCTCTTATTGGTTATGAAAAACCCATAAACATTTTCCTGAGAAAACACTGAAAAAACACTTTTTCAAGAGTGTCTCACCTTGTTTGAAGGCCACTGTGAGACATTGTCACACCCTATCTAAAGGATACAATGTGAAAATTATGAAGTGTCGCACCCTATGAAAGGATATACTATGACACTTTCAAAAAAAATGAAAAAATGGTTGCGACATTGTTCATGCGACTGTCACACCTTTCAACAAAGAGAGGGTGCGACACTTTCAAATGCACAGATTATGCTCTTAAAAAATTTAATTTCCCTCTTCTATGGATTGTCTGGTTTTCTCCAAGTGGCTCAGCTTTGATACCATGCAAATGTTTCATGGAAACTTTCACAGGAGACCTAGCTAAAGAAAATACAAACAAATCTTATCAAGAGAAGGACGAGAGATTCAATATGGAAGAATGAGAAAATATATTCACACTAATCCAATGAGCTAATCAATGATCGAATACAATGAATGAATGAGTGATACACACTCATATAGGACATTCCATAATTAAGAAAAGTGAACTGACAATGATCTCTTCTTAGGAATGCATGCATGAATAATAATGATGGTAAAAAATAGAAAGTCTAAAATAGAACTAGCTCCAGTTAACTAACAATGAACTAGTGAGTCGAAAATATAAATATTTCAAACATCTATACCTTCCATGTTTCTTTGTGTAGTCCCTCCTCCTAGTGATGTTGGTTGAATATGACTCTTCACACTTCTTCCACTGCTATTATTTCTACTACTCTGTCCCCCCTTGCTAACTATAATTTCTTTTGATAAGTATTCAATTGTTATTTCTGATTGTGGCGATGCACATGGGATCGTGGATTCAACAAAGGATCTGGTCTGATTAGTACTTAATGACTCCTCTATTATAGGACTGGACTGCAACTCCTCTTCCTCTCCTCTTATGTGTGGTATCTCTATAATTTGGATTATTTCACAATATCCTCTCCCCTTTGGTTCACTTTACGACTCTCCTTTCTCATCCCTAGTCTTTTGCCTCTTGTACCTCATTCCTCTGTGCAGTTCTCCAAAATCTTCTTCTTATTCCTATGGTATACCTTCTTCATATCTCTACATCATCAATCCCTCCCTTCCTTATTCATCGCTTCCTTCCTTCTCTCTTGTCCTCAAACTATCCTCTTGTCATCCCTCGGTTCCCCTATGTGCACAAATCCCCTTAGTAGTTGGATTCCATTGTCATAATGCACTTGTCACACAATAAAATCTTTATCAATGTACCCAACAATTTCATGAACCTTCTGCGTGGACCTTTGAAGAAGTCCCTTTCTGCAACACTATATGACTGGGTACAATCTAATGCAAACTCTGTAATATATCCTCCTAATATGCTATCCAACCAGAAATAAACTATGTGAGAAGTGTTATTACTTATGGAATTCAGTTGTCTTACCAAATCAAGAGCCCAATTCCTTGATTTTATGTCTTAGTACCTTCCAGTGTTCTCCATTAATATTTCTAACCACTCCATTAGAATAGTTTGAAATTATCCAAAGAAAATTTCATGAAAATTTATGTATACATACCTTTCCATCCACTTTTCGTTACTCATCTGAGGGTTTATATTCTCTTTTTGGCAAAAATCTCATTCCTTCCTTTCTAGTTACTCTGAAATTTACTTCTTAGTCGACCTCAAAAAAATTCCTTTAATCACAGAATATGGGTCCCGACAACGGAACAATTTGTTGGATCTGTAAGAGGTTGTAAGTCCCTAGGTTTGAGTTATCTTTGACCAACAAAACCCTTTAGATACCAACCCTTTCAACATCACATGCATGTACAGATGAAGTCTCACCTGAGGCATCTATTGGGACTACATGAACCAAGTTTCTGCAGTAGTGAGGCAATGAGAGTTTATTATTGTATTCATTCGTAATTATTTGTTCTGTGTGTTATCCTACACATGCTCTTGTTCTGTTACTTATTGAACTTCAGATTCATATTACCATTATGTTCTAGATTACAACATAAACCCAAAATTGTAGCAGTCATAACTATTGCACCATGATTACACATAAGACAAATCTAATCTAATATGCATCTATATAGAATCCATGAACAATCATACAAAATACATTCAACACAACATTTAACGTGGTTCACCCAACTTTGGGCTAGGTCCACAATGACTAGATTATTTATTATGCATTTGGTAATTTCTTCAATCTTGTGCACTATGCTTATAAAGATATATCATGGTTATCCTCTCCTTCTCCTAGCCTAGATGCTCTGTAGTGCAAGCCTTCATCTCTTTGCATCATCTCCTTAGTACCGCTCAAGAAGAACTCCCATACTCAGTAGAACAAAAAGGGAACCCCTATTCTCCCAGACCATTACATATTTATACTTAAATTATAGGTATTAAAACCCTACTTTGTTCTTCCCAAAACCCTATTACAATACATGATAACTTCAATTTAACTTGTTGTTCAAGCTGCTTTCACATTCTTTTTCGTCTGCAAGTTGTTTTTTCACTTTGACTGCTATTCTTCCTACTTTTGTGTGTCTTTCTATCTTTAGCACGTCAGGCTATCATCCTTCATTTTCATCCACTTTCTTGTTCTGCTTTATTCCTCTTTCTTCTTTAATTCTCTTTCTTCTTTATTCCTTCACAAAAACTATGTTATGATGATAACATAATGAATAAGTGCATTGTCTATAATTTCTCCAAACTCGGATTCCCCATCTAGCTGTTAAGCCCTAATATTGGCTCATTACCCCTTAATTGGGGCATATTACATTAGTAATGTTATTTTATTTATGTCATATTTATTTCATTAGTTGTAATTATACCTCCTAGTCTCCTATATATACCAATTAGAAATTTTCATTTGGAATCATCTTGGAATTGTACATTTATGTGGGAATAAGGAGGTTGCCCCCTCGAAGAGGCTTATTATATGAATTTCTCTATTTTTCAAGGCACTTAGTACTTATTATGAGGTTTTTCTATGCTATATTGATATTTGGTTCTTAACATATGGTATCAGAGCTCAAGGTCTTGGGGTTTTGCTGCTACATCCGAGACACCTTGGAATTTCTTCTATACCTTTTTTTCTACAACGTTTCAAAAGAAACAACTTGGAGGATAGTTAGTAGATGGATCAAGGTACGTTGGGTTAACATTTCATCTCCTTAGGAATTATAATTTCAGAGATACAACCTATTCAAGATAGGGTTCTGGAATCATCCTAAACTGAGTCATTACGGAATGTTCGCTATAAATTTTTTTCTGTAATGTTTCAGACCTTGAACTCTGGAGGATATTCATAGAAATTATTAAGGTATATGTTGTAAAACATTCATATTTTGTGTCATCTTACATTTTTATATACACCATGTGGAACATAGGGTATCTGACTAGTCCTATTGACTAGTCTCAATAAGGTGTTCCAAGTAAAAGAATCATAAATTCTTCCTAGAGTATCCAAATTGAGTGAGACTAACTGCATTGGATAGTGGACAGTCTTTAGTATTTATGGTACAAGGTCAAAAATTTTATATCAATTATTTTGTGCGGGGCACGCTATACAAGGGGCATCTCCCGGAAAGGCCAAAAATCAGCAAGTTGTGGGGAAGTTACCATAAATTCCACTTGGCACATCCAATTTTGATATGACCTATGGCATTGCAGAGGAGAAATATCATAGAATGACAAAAAATAATTTTTCATACCCATAAGGGCCGAAATTTTGGAGATACAACAGAAGAAATATTGTCTAGCAGAACCACCTCAAAATCAAGGTTCAAAAGTGATACTTTGCCAACATGCCACCCAAAAAGGGAACTTCTACACCAAATAAGCTTCTAGATAATCCTACATGGACTCTTTATGAATATGAAGAAATGTGTAGGGACATAAGTTATTTACAAAAGAAGACAATAACAAAATATGAACTACAAGAGATGATGGAGGGTTTAAAAGGGGAGATCATGAAAGGATTGAAAATTTTCATAATAGAGAGGACACCTGAAAGTGAAAATGTATCCCATGAAATTCATGATGAGGACACAAGGAAGGTAAATCAAGAATGGAGAAATTCCAACGT
>JASDQU010010804.1:254699-316407 GCA_032191745.1 Picea mariana | reverse complement strand
TGTTCTTCAGCGGCATTATTTGTTCAGTGGTTCATGCTTGTTCCTTTCTTTTTCACTAGTTTCTTGTTTGCCTATTACTGTTGGTCTTGTTGCAGTTCGCATGCTTGGGTTTCTGCAACCACGATTGGAAATGACCTTCCGTTGTTCCCCATCAATGGGTAGGTTTCAGTGTCATGTTTAGCCTCCTCTTGTATTTGTAGTTTGCACGTGATCCATTTCACTCCTGGGGATGCCTGAGTCGAAATCCTCTTGCAGAACATCTTTGTATCTGAGGAGAAAATATAATTTCCTTTTCCTACACGCCACTATGGATGCGATGAAGGTAGGTTCTATGTCGAACATGGTGATCAAGAATGAGATGGGGAAAGCATTACATTCATGCTTCTCTAGTCACAGTAATCACATACAAATATGGGAAACAAGAGGATTTTGAATGCTCCCAGTATTGAAAAATACCAACCGTGAAAACTACACCTTTCTTCAGGGGCATTACTGGTTCAGTGGTCCATGCTTGCTCCTTGCTTGTTCACTGGTTTCTTGTTTTCCTGTTGCTCTTGTTCTTGTTTTCATGTTGCTCTTGTTGTAGTTTGCACGCTTGGGTTTATGCAATTGGGATTGGAATTGGCCTTCTGTCGTTCCCCATCGATGGGTAGGTTTCGCTGCCGTGTTTATCTTCCTTGTCTATTTATAGTTTGCAGGTGAGAAATTTCACTGCTGGGGATGCCTGAGTCGAAATCCTCTTGCAGAACATCTTTGTATGTGGGGAGAAAATACAATTTCCTTTTCCTATACGTCATTGTGGTTGCGATGGAGGTAGGTTCTGTGTTGAACATTGGCAATCAGGAATGAGAAGGAGATGACATTACAATCCTTCTTATCTGGTCGTAGTAATCACACACAAATATGTACAACAAGAGGATTTTGAATGGTCCCAGTATTGAAAAATACCAACCATGAAAAATGCACCTTTCTTAATTGCTTGCACAGTGGCAGGACTTTGGATGGTCTTCACAGACTTAAATGTTTATCTAACAAGCATCACAGCCTGAAATGTTTTCTTAACGGATGTGTTACAATACATTTTCCTCCGAAATTTTTGATACAATCTTGTGTGCAGTGAATTTGGCCAATATTTTTCTTCACCGACATTCCTGGTTGGTTGGTTGGTGCTTGTTCCTTGGTTTGTTGGATGCTTCTTATTGTTGTTTGATTCAAATTTTTAGGGTTTGGGTCCTACAGCTGCAGTTGGGCTTTTTGGTGCTTCTTCACTAGTTTGTTATTTGCTGCATGCTATTGTTTTCTTCAAGTTTCCAAGGTTGGGGTCCTGCATCTATAGTTGGACCTGTTGTTACAGTTTGTGGGCTAGGGGATGTGCTTCTATCCTTCTCCATTCACCGGTGGGTCTTGGTTTTGTAGTTTCATTCTTGCATAGCTTGACAAGCCTGTTGCAATACAATTTTTTCCATCTATATCTTCACATCACGAGTTCGACTGACTGCCGTTCATTTGCATACTTAGCCAATTTCTTCTAAACCTACTTGTTTTTCCCTTTTGTTCTTACCATCTATTATTCATTTCTTGTTCTATACTTTGTCACGTTTATGTTCTCACGGGTTCCAAGTGTGGCAAGATGAAAAATCGTCATCTCCATCTATATCTTCACATCACTAGTTCGATTGACCGCCATTTGTTTGCATACTTATCCAATTTTATGAACACGGGTTCGCATATAGGTGTTAACGAACTCTGGTAACCTATGTTCAGGGTATACATATTGCACCCAAAACTTTCATGCTCTATAATTCGAAACCGAAATCCTCGAACTCACAAGCCTAACTCTATCTACGATGACTCCATCTATCCAACCTTCCTTTCCATACTTAGTCTAGTCTTCAAACTTTCACGGGTTCACACACTCTCGGGTTCATAAAAGTTTAAAAGCATTTTTCGCTCCCCTCCATCCCCACCACCTTACGCCCTTCCCAATGAACATTAATTATGCTTTTACTATTGACAACCCACCAGAAAGGTTAAAAAATATAGGCTTTAATAAGCAGAAAGCTTGAGGACATCTCCCATTAAAACACATTAACATGTGAATATTATGGGATCTGATAATTGTTTTTGCATCCATTTTGAATTTTCAAAAAGTGTTGGTTATTTTAGTTTTTTAAAGGCATCATCACAGTAAAAATGCAATATTGTACTACCATGCTGCCATCCACAAACGTGTCAACCACAGGGGTCTTGATGTCATGTCGCTCTTTAATATTGTGCATATATTACAGGTTCTCATATTTGAGAATCTGCTTGCATATGGGAATGTTAACTTGTGTTATTAGTGACTATTCAACACACATATTCAAAAAGATTGGCATAAATAAGTGAAAATATTGAGGGCATCTTCTATTAAAACAAATTAAACCAAAATGTACAAAAGATTATACTATCATTCTCCAACGTTCATTTTAAATACTTATTCCCATTTCTCTCTATTATCGAAGACTTGGGCTTTAAGGTGCCTTCGTTGTAATGTTACTGGTCATGGACATGTGAGACAACTTAGAGATTCCATTCAGGCCCAATTGAAAGAGGAGGGAATTTTCTTATGTGACGTTAGATTTGAGCAAAAAAAATCTCTGTTAGCCAACAAAAACTCAAACACAAAAAAAAAATCAAGTATCTTGTGATTGGTGTTCTCCCTATATTCGATGCTTTCATTAGTTGAAAAGCCAGCCTATAGATTCATGTGTTGAACTTCTTTGTTTTATTATTGGGAGTTGGAAGGGACTTTCAAGTCACCTGCAAAATGCTCCTTCGTTGAATTATATATTTTCTTCCAACAACACAGATTTGGCAAGTGTATCAAATTCTGCAGACCACACAAGAATTTATCTTTCGTCAGAGGAGTCACACATACCGTGGCTTGCAAAATGGTTTGGAATATTTGGAAATGGCATGAAATATTACTCCATTCACGAATATACTCAGAAGGAAATTATAAATTTGGATCGTCGTGAGTATGAGAAACTGTATGGGTAGTTGAATCAACATCCTAAAATTACAAGAGTTTCTATTTCAAAGTTTGTTGAGCTACATTTGGGTGTGGTAACAGACTTGACATAAATTCATATTCTTTGTCAAAGTTTGTTGATTGTCCTCTGGATGTAGTAACAAAATCCACATACAATCAAATTTCTATCGCTACTGCACATTTTTTTTCACTATTCCTATGCATATGATTGCATCTGGGTTGATGAGCTTGCCCCTTTTTGCACGAATATTCTCCTCCTACTTGAAGGTGGGTATATAACCAGGGAACGATGCTCTCAAAAGTTTCTAATGCCTACATGGACATGTAACTGGGAAAATTTAATGGGAATGAATTCTGGATTATGGACTTTCCAACACTTTCTGAAGATTACTTTATACTACCACCTTCTACAAGAAGTTTGGTGTCTTCAGGTAATGATTTGGTTTCTGAAAATCACCTTTTACTACCACCTTCATGTAATCATTTCATTTCATTCTTTAGAATAGACCTTAATGTAGTGGTGTATTCCAGAGATGTTTCCACCTAATATCAATCTTCCTGTTGTTTTCCTTGCTTTGGATAAGGAAAAAGAATTTCTTCTATTGCAGTGGATCCGATATTAGAAAAAATAAAAATGCATGAACAATACAATTTATTATTTTTTTAAATATAGAACAATGTATTTTTTGAACAAATGATTGTTCGAAAAGTTTTAGCCGTTGTTTGGGATTCACGTCCTTCAAAGATGTTAATTGATCACACAATTAATATTGCTTGTGCCAATGCAATCACACTTTCCTCCACTATGGAAATTGCATTAACACTGCAATGTCAAATAATAAATGTTTGACATGTACCTAATGTCAAGGTCATTATCGCATAGGACACCCAACGTCCAAAGATTTCTGGACTCAAAGAAACATTGTAGTTGTTGTGACAAAGAAACACTAAAGTCAATGTTCTTTGTAGGTCTCACAATTATGCAGTCTAAGTGCTTTGACAATGACAACCCTTCTTGTTCACCGCATTGTCACACTGCAGTCAATGGAACTGTTCCCATTTCCACCCCCAGTGTCAATGTCCAAAGATGAAGCTATCTAGAGCCTGGGGTCACCGCCAGTGTGGATGCCTGAAGGTGAAACTACCTAGAGCTTGGGATCACAACTTCTTACACTTGACATCAGTATCAGTATTGATCGAAAGTTGATTGTATGTCAAGTCTGTTACTATATCCAGAGGTTGCTCAACACTTTTTGACATAGAAACTGGATGTTTGTCAAGTCTGTTGCAACTTTGGCATAAAACGTTCTGTAATTTTAGAATGTTGATTCAAATGTGCATACAGTTTCTCACGTTAATGGGTATCCAATTTTATAATTTCCTTTTGAGTGTATTTGGGCATGGAGTAATATTGGAAGTCACTTCTGAATATTCCATACCATTTTTTGGGTCGCGATGTCTTCCACATCTACGATGAAAGATATATTCTAAAGTGGTCTGCAACACTTTATACACTTGCCAGATCTGTTCTGCTAGAAGAAGCTATGTACTTCAACAAAGGAACATTTTGCAGCTGACTTAGATGTCCCTTCCAATTTACAAGAATAAAACAAAGAAGTTCAACATACAAATATTCAGGAAGGCTTTTCGACCAAATAGATGATCAAATACAGGGAGAATAGCAGTCACAACATACTTGAATTTTTTTTTTTGTCTCAACTTTTGTTGGCTAACATGATTTTTTCCCCCCAAAGATGATGTCACATAAAACCACTCCCTCGTCTTTGAATTGAGCTTGAATCACATCTCTAAGTTGTCTCAGATGTCAATGACCAGGAACATTACAGGGAAGGAATCTTAAACCCCAAGTTTTTGACGATAGAGGGAAATTAACACTTAGAAAAGTATGGAATGTTGAATAACCACTCAATGTAGGAAGGCCATGTCTAGAAGAGACAAGTTATTCAAAAAGCTGGGATAGATCTAGCTAGTAGCACCAATGAAGTCCAAGACCCGAAATTGATATTCAACTCGTTGTTTCTTAAAAATCAAGCATTTGATGATCAAGTTGAAATCTATAAAAGACTGTCCACAGGCTTCATTATTGTACATATTTGATGTTTTTATCGGTGGCGGGCCCAATCGCAGTCATCATGGAAAATAATCTCAGTTGTATTTTGTAACCTATTTTATTTGAATATAGAATATATGAGGTTTTTGTATGGTGTTTTCCAATCTTTGGTATTGTTTTTTATTTTATTTTGCACTTTTTTTATGTCGTTAAACATGGACAACAAGATTTTCTTTCTGTTGCCCAGCACTTCGATTTAAATAAAGGCTACTTTGTTCTCTCCTTACATTTTACATGGAAGAATAATTTGTCATAGGCCATACTTATGTGGCGCGCGCCCTATACTTAAAGAAATAAATGGGAGGATCCGCCATGATTTCATTCTTCGGGGTCATGTAAACAAAATGAATTAATGATTCTATTTCAACAAGGAAACTCAAGTGTTGACGTCATGTTCCTGTTCAATGTTTTGCATATTTTAAAGATTCTTTTATTTGATAATATACATGCATATAAAAAATGTTGCATCATATATATATATATATATATATATATATATATATATATATATATATTATTTGATTTTTCTCTTTCTATTGCTTATGGGTTTCAATGAAATTTGTGAACCAAACAACATCTTGCAAATTGGAAGATGCTTTACATTTGGGCCAGAAATAATCTATCAATAAATATTAATATGAATACTATTGGAATAAATATGAAAAATTTCTCTTTAAATTTTCCCTGTTTTCTCTCCCTCTACTATCCCTTTGTGGTTCTATATTTAGTTGCATCTCTATGATCATGGCCTCATAGATTCACAGATTGGCAAATTCTCATCTTTATCTATATATTCATGCCATGAGCCCGACTGACCATGGTTCCTTTCAATACTTAGCCAATTATCTAACCATCGGGTCCCGGGTTTGCAGTATCCAACACTTATGTCCCCTGTTTTGTGATATGCAATTTATGCTTTTACTAGTGAAAAATCACCAGAGGTTAAAAATATTGGCATTAATAAACGAACAGTAGATGTTGTTCTGTGAGATACTTAGCCCTTTTTTCCTTTTCTTCTTCCCGTCTATTATCACTTTCTGGTTATATACTTAGCCTCCTTTCTATGATCACTGGTTCCAGGGTTAGCGGGATGACATATTTTCATCTCCATCTATATCCTTACATGACGAATCTAACCAACCGATGTTCCTTTTCATACTTAGCCAATTTTATGGCCGTGATTTCTGGGTTGGTGCTTTTAAAATTTGTTGCTTCTTGTTCTGTGATAAACATCTTGCACTCAAAACTTCTATGATCTACAATTCCACCACAGACTCCTCGAAATCGCAAGCTTCACTCTACCAGGGTTCACAAATGTTTCAAAACATCTGTCTCTATGACCATCATTCCTTTCTATACTTAGCCAAAATTTTCCACCTTTTCTGTGATATACATCTTGCACCCAAAACATTCTGTGATCTACAATTCCAACCCGGGATCCTCCAACTCACAAGCTTCACTTTATCTGAATTCATAAAAAGTTTCAAACCATTTATGGATATCTTCCATCCCTGCCACAATCACACCCTTCCCAATGCACATTAATTATTTCGGCCTCTAAATTAACTCCCATTGTTTCATGACCTACAAATAGTACGCGGACCTCCGCCATATACGAATTGACTGACGGACTCCGACATTGTCCCCTCTTCCGTGTTACACATTATGCATTCAAATGTTTCAAGCTATACAATTTGACCGTCAGGGCCTCATGTCTTCTGGGGAGACCTTGTCACCCTATTTTGGATCCTCGGGTTGGCGGGTTCACGAAATCTCCAGTTCCTAGTCACTATTTCCTATGTCAACCATCTTCGTACTTCTTTCCAAATATGCAACAACAAAGGTTTAATGCTAATACACCATCATGAAACAACCATAAAGATCGTCATTAATTAGAAAAAGAATCAAGGACTAATCATTTCTACAGACCTTGTCCAGAAACATGCAGAGAAGATATTTCCAGGTAATGGGAAAGCTATTACAAATTCCAATATATTAGTGAAAACATTCCGGTCCACCATTTCCCTACCATACTTGGACACTTTTTCGATTGTGGGTTCCCAGATTGATGGCCTCAAAATTGTGTTTCGAATATTTCGTGACTTGCAAACAGTGCCAGGATTTCCACGATATACAATTTGTCTGTTGAATGCCCCCTCAGGAGCCCGACCGTCCATTGTTCCTTTCAATACTTAGCCCCAAGTTGGTTGTATCTCCATGATGTGGTACATCTACTATGTATCAAGTCCAGCCTACCATTTCCCTGTTCCATAGTTAGACACTTTTTCAATTTTGGGTTCCTGGACTGGCGAGCTCAACATTGTGTTTCCAATGTTTCACGACTAGAAAACAATACCTGAAGTTCCGCGATATACAATTTGTCCACAGAAATGCACCTTCATGCCCTAATCTATGGTCAACACTCCCAAGAGATGCAATTTGATCCTCAAGCCCTCACCTTCTTTAATTGTTGTTCCCTGTCCTTGCCACCTTCCTACTTTTCACTAGATATGCAATTAGCAAGCTTTAATGCTAACACTTCATCATGCATGAACCTTAAACATGTCATTAATGAGAGAAAGGCTCAAGGATATCTCCCACACTTATGCCATATACAAATTGACAGCCAAACTCCCATATCATTTCCTCTTTCATGGTACACATTTTGCACTCAAGTTATGAGACATACAATTTGATCCTCGGGAAGTCTTGTCTCCTGGGGAACCATTGTCACCCCAATTATGAAGCCTGTTTGACCACTTTCCATACTTTCCCATTTCATGTAATCTCTTTCGCGGATCCTCGGGTTGGCAGGTTCAATAAATCTCCAATTCTTAGTCACTGTTTACTGTGCCCACCACCTTCGCACTTCTTTCAAAGTATGCAACAACCAAGGTTTAATGCTAACAATTCATCATGAAAAAACCATACAGATCATAATTAAAAATAAAAGTGTTGACGAGATAGTGAAATTTAAATGAAGCTCGACTCCTCAAATTTAAATGAATTCGTTTTCTCTTATTTTCTCTTTTCTTCCCAGAGACATGCATAAAATATCTTGCCAGGCAATGGGATATATATTACAAGTTTCAATATATTAGCGAAAATGAATCCGCCCAGCCGTTTCCCTATTCCATACTTGAGCCACCTTTTCGATTGCGGGTTCCCGAATAGGCAAGCTCACATTTGCACTTCCATTATTCTGTGTCCTGCAAACATTACCCAGATTTCCATGATATAAAAATTTCCCTCTCGACTATCCCATAATTCCCTCTTCTGTGTTATGCGTTTTTCACTCACAAAGTTCTGAGACATACAATTTGACCCTCGGGCCCTCACCTCCAACGATTGTACCTTTTAACCTATTTTGAATCCTGCCCGACCACTTTCGATAATTAGAAACTCCTTAATTTCTCTTTCCCATCCTCATGACCTTCATACCTCTTTATTAATATGAAATTAGTAACCTTTCATGCTAACAAATCACCATGAAGGAACCATCAACATTGTCATTAATGAGTGAAACACTCGAGGAGATCTCCCATTAATACGCATTAAAACAAGATCTGCAGAGAGTTATAT
Organism: Picea mariana; assembly: GCA_032191745.1. Classification (NCBI taxonomy): domain Eukaryota; kingdom Viridiplantae; phylum Streptophyta; class Pinopsida; order Pinales; family Pinaceae; genus Picea; species Picea mariana. The sequence continues at coordinate 307,660 of JASDQU010010804.1, read as the reverse complement.
TATCCCTTCTGATTGTTCATCTCAAACACGGGTTATTGCATTGGCCCATTTAGGAAATCTCCAATCCTTAATTGCTCATTTCCGTAATCGCCACGTTTTCACTTCTATGTATGCAATTACTAGTCTTTAATGCTAATAGCGCATCACACAACAACCATCCAAATTGTGATTAATGAGCGAAAGTCTCGAGGACATCTCCCATTCACACACATTGGACCAAGATTTGCACAAGGTTATATTATCCCTTCCAACTCTTCATTTCAAACATTGTCTAGAGAAAATCAACACTCTCGTAAACTTATAGAAGCAACTCGACAACAGTTCTGTGGATATACAGTGAATATCTTCGGATGTGAGGACTAGAACTTCTAGTGGTCCAAGGCACACTCTTATTGATCATCCTGTTCTGCCTAGAACGAAGTGATTTGGACCTCTGGAATCGCTCATGTAGGTTGCATCCCTAAGGTTTTTCACCGTAAGGAGGTGGTCTCTTGGTGCATTGAAAAATATATTTCAAGCCAAAGAATTATTCCACTGTGTGACCATTCTCTTGTTTCTTTTTCACCTCAGGTCTTCTACAAGATGTTAAGATTGTCAGAGCCAAAATTGACCTTCAGAGGAAAAGGCTGCAAATAGTTCCTAGAAAAACATGATAACGAGTTGGGCCTCTTACCCGAGTTCCTCGAAGACCCGAAAACAATTCTTGAAGATATCACAAAGTTGCATGCCAGTTCCTTTAGAAATCCATTCTGGGAAATTGCTTGGTTGTTTACAAGAATAACAGGACAGGAATCTACAACAAGAATTTCCCATATAGTTATTTATATTTTGTACTTCACAGTCAATGAACAATTCATTTTCGATTGGGGAAAGATAATTTCCATTGAATTATGTTCCCAACTATCATGATTCAAAGAATTGAATACATTTTATATGTCATCCTACTTGGTTTTCGCAATAGTGCATTGATGTCTTTTTCCAAAACTATCTTTGTCCAAGAAAATAAACTATGAATTCGACTCAGTAACATTCTGGTACGAGACCTTCTGGAGGCACAAGACATCCCATTGTTTTTATGAGGTTTTTAATGGCTTTGTCTCAGTTTTCAAAGATTTATTGTTAGGAAAGGATTCTCCTCGGATGTCTGGCCAGGAAACCAAGTTTTTGACAAGGAAGGGGACACTTGAACAAAAGGAAAATTATAGTGTAATAATGATCTTTGGATCCAAGGAAAATCCTATTTTCCTTCCATGCCACATCACAGATAAGATGTTTGTTACAGAAATAGAAAGGAAATACAACCACTAGTTGCATTTTTTCCATGACAAGAGAAAAAAACGGTTCATTCCTCTACCCTGGAAAGTTGGGGACTTCGTGTGCAGAAACGTCAACAAGATTGATGAATTCACAGGCCATTTCAAGAACTTGAACCTAAAATATGTTGAAAGGCTAAAAGGGTTCAACCCTATTGGGATTTTTTGATAACATTTACTATTAATTGGATTCAGCATCTCTTTTGTCCACAAACGCCTGACCGAAGACAAAGACAATGACGAAAACACTCCTTCTTCTGACGACTGTGAGGTAGAGACATTGCAAAGCGTAACTCAATTGTACAGACAACACGAAAAAGGATTCAGTGAGAAGAGTGGCCAGTCCCTGGCCAACACTCCCAAGAGAACGACATCACAGAGCATCTCTTTAATGGCCCACCTCAGTAAGAAAGTAACTTAGAAATCTTCAAATGAAGGAGGAGATAAGAACCCTCCTCGCAGAAAAATTGATAGTTCTCACAAACTTCCCCTGACGAAGAAGATAAAAAACATTGTAGGGCAAGCAAAAGAACCCGGAATTGAAAGTGAGCACATGAAACTTAAAAATTTTGTGGATGCCCTGGTGTAGAAATCTGACTTGCACATGGACACGATTCACCATAGTTCCACAATGGAAATAACTGAGGCCGACATTTTTGACGAAGATGAATCCTTCATATTCCAGAGCATTGATTTTGACAACCAATCTAAAAATTTAATCATTGAAAAGAGAGATGTAACAAATAAGAAAGGCAAATCTCATACAAAGATTAAGGTTAGGAAAATGCAGTTGTCCCAAATCTTCTGATTTCACCGCATAATGGGTGATGCTCTTGATGATTCCATTGGATGATTTGAAGCGGAGAATGCCAAACTGAACGACCGAGTCAAGCAATTGGACGAGGCTTTCATTGCTACCCCAGTGTTTGACAGTCCTTTAGAAAAAACCGTGCCTGCTACCCCTGCAACCAAGTTAAAAGTTTCCTCCAGCCTCCTCACATCCTGTAAAGCCTTTGTAGAAAAGAACATCAAAAAAATAATGTGGTTAATTACTGAAGCCTGGAAAACATCACAAAATATAGCTTCCTTTCAAAAGAGAGAAAATGATTTGCACGGACATTTGCAGACGAATTTAAAAAATGAAGAATGTTTCTATGAACAGATGGTGACCCCTTTTTCCAGCCATGCCATCAACAACTCGTATCTGAAAAGAAGACAAGAGGATCTCCCCTCCCCAAAGTGGATCAAACAATTAAAAGCATGCTGGCAAAAGAAAGTTAAGAACCTGTGGCTCATTGTCGAATCATGTGAACAAGCCGTATCAAAGAAGGAATAATTATTCATAAACTAGACCCAAATAGACTTAGCCAGAAGTGCCAATGAGGTTCAAGACCCAAACTTAATCCTCAAGTCCTTGTCCTTGACCAAACAAGCCTTCGATGAACAAATTGATATTTTAAAGGGGTTGTCTTTAGAATTTTTTTACGACATCCTTGAATATGGTGAAGATGAGGTCGAGAACTAGCTAGTGGACTATTTGGCACACAATGAAGAAATTGAACAGGATCTGCATAGTATTTCTGTGGATCTAAGGAAATTAAAAAATGATATTTTCGACATATAAATCCATGATGAAATCAACGTGCCCCCCATGAGACGCTACATTGAAGAATGGTTCCAACAGAGAATGGATAAGCTCATTGACGAAGGGCAACAACCGGTTGGCATGATTCCAGTGGTCATCGACGATAGCAACAAAAACGAATCGGCTTCATAGTAATTCTATACTAATTACATCTTTCTTTCTTTATCAATCTAGTTATTCTACCTCTTTAAATAGAATTCTCTAACCAAAGACTCATAACTTCCAATTTCTTCTTTTCAGGTCTTCCTCTCTACCACCATGCACTTCTTCTTTATACAGTCCTATTTCTTGTACATATTTCTTTTATGGTCCACAGGAGCCCCAATCGCAATCTATATGAAAAACACTTTTAAATTTCTAGAAATATGGCACAGATTCCATAAATATGTAACAAACATTATTAAATTTTTGATAAATTTCAAAGAAAACTATTTCGGGAATGCTAATTTTTTTTCCTTCAACTATTATAGATGTCGGGAAATTTTGTTTATTATATTTGAATGTTTAATGTGTGTTATTCCTGGTCCTTTTTTCCAGAAACCCTTATTGCAAGGCATTATTAATGTATTATCCCTCAGCCGAACCCAATTGTAAATATAATATGAATGTACTTAAGTTGGTGAGTTGTTTTGACCTCATTTGTTAATTCACATCATGTGGCATAGTGTGCACATGAACTGCGTAGTAAAATGATGTAATATGCACATTGCAAGATACTGCGCGCAGTAACTAAAGTGCGTGCAGTGTGGAGGACAATGAGTCTTGTGTATATGATATGTGTTATAGGCTGGTGAGTCGATTATTATAAGTTGGGATGATTATTTTTTGGTATTAGGCCGGAACGCCTAGATGTCAAGGGGCAATGCGCCTACTTTGTACATGAATCATGATTACTATAAAATACATCGTTGCGTGCAGGCCGACCATGATAAAAGAGATGGGGGACTAAACTTCACCAGTTAGGGAAAGGGAGGGCCAAAATTCAAGGGAATATTATGTTAATATTCCTAAAACATAAAGTATGGATAATTATTTTATCCTAAGTTCTAAAGTTGGAGACAAGTGGACCAAAGTAACTTCGGATATGACAAGTGTCAAGTTGGGGACATGCATTCATATCATGGGGGGAACTTAGCTCATTTGGAGACTTCTCATGGATACCTTACCAGCAGCCTAATGACCATCATTCTCACCACCACTTTTCATGAATAGTTTACATTGATTCATGTCCACACTTAGTTATCTAGTCAATGATTCCATGACCATTTCACTCATACATTCCATTATCCTTGAGACAACCATTTCACCATTCTGAAGCCTGTTTTCATAGCCCTTTTGGTTGGTGTACCTGGTTACCTTGGAGTGAGATTGAAGAAGCGGTTTTTCAGGACTGTGAGCAATTCTCTAAGCCAGAGAATTGTTGGGGATTGATTCCTTAAGGTGCTAGATTGCAGCTACAGTTCTCTGAGACTTCCGGTTCAGCCTATTGCTGAAGCCCTAGAAGGGAAGTGGGGAAACCGAGGGACTATTGAGAAGAGAAGGGGCACACTTCCTTGGGTGGGACAAGCATGTGGGGAATGAGAGGCTGTAGTCTGTTAGTTGAGTGAGAACCTGAGACAGAGTCTTTCCTGTTGTCCATGAGCCTTAGCCTGGATAGGAACCCTTTACCCTGGGTGGATTTCAGTCCCAACTTGGGGGTGACTCACTGTTGAGAGTGATGAACAGTGTATTCTATGACTGGGAGGTTCATGGACGGTCTGTACACAGTTGCTGACAATCTTTCCAAGATAAGTACCAGTTGTATGATAAAAATGATATGTTGTTTGTTATTTACATGCCTATGTTACGATTTTGTCATATATGTGACTATGATTGCTTATGTGCTTATGGGTAATTTCCTTTAATGATGCATATCTGTAGTTACTGTTATTTGAATATAAAATTCGTATGTTACATAAAGTAATTGTTTGTTTATGTTTAGATGTAAAGTTTCTGTGAGCGTGATGTATGTAGTTTTTTGAGTTGCATGCAGTTTAAAGAGTAAATTTATGTGGCATTGCTCAGTTGATTACTTGGTATGCTACTGTATGTTCCGTAGTATGGAAATGAAAGTGTTCCCTAGAGTAGCATGGCCAAGCCTGAAGGCTGGGAATGTTACTAACTGGTGTTAGAGCATGAGTGGTTGCTCTGGAGTGGCGTACCCCAGGCTGAGGTTGGCCGGGGGAACATTACAGAATGGCATCAAAGCTTTAGTTCAACACTGAGATTAGATGGGCCAAAGGGGTTCAGTTGAAGCGAATATTTACAGAAGAGTAACTTCGAAGTGACTAGAATTGGAGTCACGGAGTGTCCATGGAAAAAGGTTAGCGTGTTGGTGCACGAACGGTAAATTTGGGTACCACACGGGAAAACGATGGTGTGCCAGTGTGCGTGGTAAATTGTGGCACCACGCGGAAGATTATTATGTGTAGATGCACGCATTGAATTTAGCCTAGCACGGTGAGCATACACATAGTAATGTGCACATGGGGTGCGCAATTATTGCTTAACGTAGAAGAGTTTTGTTAGTACGCGCATAAGTATGAGTATAAGTTGTTTCGTGACGGTGTATTCAGTAGTATGCGCAGATATTTGGGCGCTATGGAATATGTTAAACTTGACATGGTGCATGCATAGGACGAAATGCATGTGGAATATCAGTGCACGGTACAAAAACTGTGCACAGTGGATATTGGCGCACAACACAAGAGTAGTGAGCGTGAGTTGTCGGTGCGACAAAGAAGAAATGCACAGTAGATCTAAGTGCGCGGAGAAGAGTTTTACCTTGTAATATTGCTATGCACGATAAATATAAATGAACAGGTCAAGTTTAACGCGCATGAAGTTGCTTGGAAGGTGATGAGTCTAAGTTTAAATTACATAATAATAAAAGTAAAAGAAACACATAACCACATCGAAACATTAATTAAAAAGAATTCTGAGTTTTAATTCCTCTGATTTAGACAGATGAAAATAAAAATATAAGATTACAAGAAAAAATTATTATAAAAAAAAACAAGATTCATAACATCACCAGATAGAAATTGTCATAAAACAATCTAAAATCCATTTCTGTATTTATATAATCGTATTAATCACAAAATTACAAAAAGGTGATGAAAGCAGTTAGCCTGTTGTAAAAAGGGTTGTTTGAAGAATAGGCCTGTCATCTCTGGTACTCTTTACCTCCATTACTGGCTGTTCAAAATTCGTTGAGACATGCTTATCTTAGTTGAAGACTTACTTCATCTTAGCGATCTCAGCCTTTAAGGAAGAATCTAACCAGACCAGTTTATTCTCTCCAACACTTTCGACCGCTTTAGCTGTAGATTCCTCCTTATTATGCCTCTTACTCCTTTTCTTCTTAGCGGCTGGCCTGTTGATGACTAAATCTTTTATAGTGGGATTCAACCTGACTTCTAACCGTGAGTCTGTAGTTGGCTCTGTATGAAACTTAGTTGTTAGAATGTGTGCAAGGACCCTTTCCTCCTTACTTGTAGGAAAGTCTAGCATGTTGCTCAAATAACTAGTCTCACTCGATTTAGCCTTGTCCATGTATCTCAGGCTATGGATACCGAAAGGTGTTTTTACAGAGAGAAGAAAGTCGAGCAGTTGGGGATTACCTCGGTTATGGATACACACATATCTTCATATTTAGGGAGTGGTAATTATAGAATTCCATTTATGAAGCATAGACAGATTACGTACAGGAGCGTTGGGTTTCCATGTTTGACCAATCCATTTCGAATTATTAGCTTTTGATTTCATTACATGGCGACGTTCAACTGACGTCACATGACTGCGAAGTATCGAATGAGTGAAGAAGGGTGATTTGACTAGCCGTCGCCTGCTCCATGAGTGGTGGATTTGACATGTTGAGACACATGATACCGCGTCTTGGCGAAAGTGGTTTTGACAAACCACCTTCTTGCACAAGAGTATCTCGGAAGGCACTGCACGTCTGTGATTTCAAGACCTGGGTTTTATCTAGAATTGTCGTGGTGATAACACCAGGAAACCGGGAGTGATAATGTTGATGTGTATGTTGAATCGAAATGGTGCATATTCTCATGAATTGTTGAATTGCTAGCCTGATTGGTTTCAATGGCTGTATGTTTTGTAGAATTAACAACAACTCGATCAGGTCAGACCAGTGAAGATTCCATAGGAATGGAAGAGGCACAGGGGAATTACAGTCATCCAGAGAAGAGAAGAGGGGTGGATTTCCATTTGGGCATGGAAGGAATGAACTCCAATGGACATGGAGAAGAAAGGAATGAAGATATGAATATGGCTGAGACAATTAAGAATTTGCAAAAGGATGTCCAAATCCATAAAGCTAATAATGAAAGGCTTGTGAAAGACAAAGAGCAGTAGGATAACTTCAACATGAAGCTATTGGAAGGTTTGAATAGAATAGAAAAGAAATTGGTTAAGGAGAGTGACTCAAGTAAATTTGAGAGTCACAAATATTCAAAGGAGAAAGGAAAAGTAAAAAGTGCTAATAGACATCACCATCATTCCCAAAGGCATTCCAATAATAGAGCAGGCAATAACTCAAGTATATCCCCTATCAAAAGGTATAATAGATCTGGGGTGGATCAGTTGTGAGGAGAAATGAACAAAATCAAACCTCCTACATTTGATGGTGAGCACAAGAAGGATGAAGATGCAGAAACATGGTTTCTAGGTATGAGGAAGTATTTTCAATTGCATAATTATTCTTCTCATGCAGAAGGTAGAATTGCTATATATCAACTCAAAGGAAAGGCCTCCATGTGATGGGATCAACTTATGTAGGTATAACAAATTGTAGAGAAAAGTGTTAATTGGAGGGAATTCAAGAAGTATTTTGATAAGAAGTACTTGACTAAGAGATACTATGACAATAAAATGAAAGAGTTCTTTGAACTCAAGCTTGGAAGTATAACCATAAATGAATATGAGAGAAGGTTTCTGGAACTACTGAAGTATGTCTCTTTCATTAAGGATGAGACAGTCAAGATTCAAAGGTATTTAATTGGATTTCCATCGTTCATTAGTGAAAAAATATAGTATGATGATCCCAAGACATTCAAAGAGACCATAAGGATATCTAAATGTCTATATGATCAGCAGAAATTAAGGCCAACTTTCCAAAGGAATTGGGAAGACAATAAGAAATTCAAGGTGGATCAAAGGAAGAAGGGAGCTAAGCCACCTTTCTTCAGAAATAATCCACAAGGACAACAAACGCCTAAAGAACCCAGAGCGATTGACACAGGGAGTTAAGGGCCAAGACAACCACCTATGCGATGTTGGGGTTGTAAAGGGGACCATAGGTTCATAGATTGTCCTCATAGAGGTGAAAAAGGTAGGGTTGTTCACAATGTACAGTGAGCTGAAATAGTGGAGGACATGGGTAGATATGTGCCAAGGATTTATGCAGCCCTATACAACAAGAAAGCAGAGTATCAATCCCACATGATTGAAGTGGAAGGTATGATCAACAACCAAGCCCTTGCTATTTTAATTGATTCAGGAGCTAGTCATAGTTATATAGACCCTAAGATGGTGGAAAGTTTGCAATTGCCAAGAAGAAAGCATGGGAAATACTGGTTGGTACAACTGGCTATAGGATCCAGAAGAAAGGTTAATCAGATGGTTAAGTCATGCCTCATAAACATGAATGGACTGAACACCAAAGCAAATTTGAACATCTTATCTTTAGGTTGCTATGACTGTTTAATTGGGATGGATTGGTTGGACCCACATCATGCTCTATTGGATTGTCATGACAAAGAATTCACTTGCTTGGATGAAGAAGGGAACCAAAGGAAAGTGCAGGGAATTCCCAGGGCAGTAACCATTAGAGAAATTTTAGCATTGCAGCTGAAGAAATCTTATAGAAGAGGATGTCAAATATTTGCATCTCATATGGAGGAGACACCTAAAGACAAGGTGCCAAATTTGGAGGATTATGCAGTCCTGAAAGAGTTTGAAGATGTATTCAAGGAGGTACCCGGACTACCCCCAAGGAGAGACATTGATTTCTCTATAAATTTGATGCCTAGAGCAGTGACAATATCAAAGACTCCTTGCAGAATGAGTACACCAGAATTGAAGGAGTTGCAAATGAAGCTTGAAGAAATTCTAAAAAATGGGTATATACACCCAAGTGTATCACCTTGGGGTTCCCCAGTCTTGTTTGTGAAAAAGAAAGATGGAACACTAAGGTTGTGCATCTATTTCAGAAAGTTGAATAAAGTGGCTATTAAGAACAAGTATCCTCTACCGAGGATTGATGACCTCTTTGATCAATTGAAGGATGCAAAGATATTTTCAAAGATAGATCTCAGATCAGGATACCATCAGGTAAGAATTAAAGAAGAAGATATTAGCAAGACCGCCTTTAGGACAAGGTATGGTCATTATGAGTTCACAGTGGTACCATTTGGGTTGTCAAATGCACTAGTTGTTTTCATGTGCTTAATGAATGGTGTTTTTTGAGAGTATTTGGACAAGTTTTTCATTGTCTTTTTGGATGACATTCTTATATATTCCAAGTCAGAGGAAGAGCATGAGAATAATTTGAGGATGGTGTTGCAAGTATTAAGAGAACGTCAGTTATATGCCAAATTGAGCAAGTGCTCATTTATCAGAAACAGATTCATTATTTGGGGCATATCATTTCAAAAGATGGGATAGCAATGGATCCTGAGAAGATAGAGGCCATTAGAGAATGGTCATCACTGAAGAATGTGATAGAGGTGAGATCATTCATGGGTCTTGCAGGTTACTACAGAAGATTTATTGAAGGATTCTCAAAGATTGCACATCCAATCACTTCTTTGCAAAGAAAGGGAGTGAAGTTTCAGTGGACACTAGATTGTGAGAAGAGTTTCCAACACTTGAAACAATTATTGACAAGTGCTCCAATATTGAGGATCGCGGACCCAGAAGAAGACTTCACCGTATGCACTGATGCATGTAATGAAGGACTTGGTGGAGTCCTCAGTCAAAATGGGTTTGTGATATTTTATGAATCAAGTAAGTTGAAGGAGCATGAAAGAAACTATGCCACTCATGATTTGGAGTTGGCATCCATAGTGCATGACCTGAGGAAATGGAGACACTACCTCATGGGGAAAAGGTTTGAGCTAAGAACAGACCATAATGGTCTGAAATATTTATTTGATCAGCCAAATCTAAATGCCAGACAAAGAAGATGGTTAGAATTCCTAAGAGAATATGAATTTGATATAAAGCATATCAAGGGGAAAAAAAATAAAGTGGTTGATGCACTCAACAAAAGGGTGCATGAACTACATGCTACAACCATTAGCATGTACCTAACTAATGTTAAAAGAAAAATTCTAGAGGCTTCTAATGTAGATATGCATTATAGAGAATTGGTAGCAATGCTACAGCAGGGTAAGATACTTCAAAAGGTGGATGATTATAAGTTGGGAGTAGATGGAATACTGTTGCACAAGAACAAAATTTTCGTTCCAAAAGTTGAGGACTTGAAACGTATAATTTTGCATGAGATGCATAATGTTCCTTATGCAAGGCACCCTGGATATCATAAAACCATGGCAGCAATCAAGAGCCATTACTTTTGGCCAGGTATGAAGAAAGAGATCGCCGAGTACATCGCTAGATGTATGGAATGCCAGAAAGTGAAAGCTGAGAATAAACACCCAGCAGGGTTGTTGCAACCTTTAACCATTCTTGAATGGAAGTGGGAAGTGGTGAAAATGGATTTTATTACGAGATTTCCTACAATAGGCAAGCTACATGATTCGATTATGTTGGTGGTGGAAAAGATTACAAAAGCTACCCATTTTATTCCACTAAAAACTACTCATAAGGTAGCAGATGTCGTTGATATTTTCATGTAGGAAGTGGCACGATTGCATGGAATTCCTAAAACGATTGTGTCTGACAAAGATCCGAAATTCACCTCGAATTTCTGGAAATGATTGTTCAAAGGATTCGAAAGGAATCTGAACTTTAGTATAGCTTACCATCATGAGTCTGAAGGAAAGACAAAGAGGGTGAATCAAGTGATAGAATATATGTTGAGAATGTATGTGATGGATAAACCATCAAAATGGGAAGACTACCTACATTTAGTAGAATTCGCTTACAATAATGGGTATCAAGCATCATTGAATATGAGCCCATTTGAAGCAATTTATGGCAGAAGGTGAAATACTCCAGTAAGCTGGGATAACCTAGCTGATAGAACGGTAGTCGAGCCAGAGTTGCTCAAGGAGATGGAGGACCAAATTGTGAAAATTAAGCAGAACTTGAAAGATGCCCAAGACAGATAGAAATGTTATGCTGATAAAAACAGAATCCACTGAGAATTCAAAGTGGGTGACCATGTTTTCTTGAAAGTTAAAGCTAACAGGAGTTCCCTGAAGTTGGGAAGCTACGCCAAGTTGGTAGCTAGATTTCGTGGGCCTTTTGAAATTCTGGAGAGGACTGGTCCTGTTGCTTAAATGATTGCATTGCCTGCATCTATGTCTGTTCATAATGTCTTCCATGTATCATTGCTAAAGAAATATATACCTGATGCTAATCATGTTATTGATTAGAATGTGATTCAGGTGGAACAAGAAGGTGCTTTTCGAGTGCATCCGGTGTGCATTCTGGAATGGAAAGTCAAACAGCTCCGGAACCGAGCCATAGGGATTGTAAAGGTTCAATGGACCTGGTACGGTCCTGAGGATTCTACTTGGGAACATGAAGATGCAATGCGGGCGGGTAGAATACCCACATCTTTTTGAAGATTTTTGAAAATTATGTTATATATGGGCGTATGATGCACTGAGGACAGTGCATAAATAAGGGGAGGGGATTGTAATATCCCTCGACCGAACCCAATTGTAAATATAATATGAATGTACTTAAGCTGGTGAGTTGTTTTGACCTCATTTGGTAATGCACACCATGTGGCATAGTGCGTGCATGAACTGCACAGTAAAATGATGTAATATGCACATCACAAGATATCGCGCGCAATAACTAAAGTGTGTGTAGTATGGAGGACAATGAGCCTCGTGTATAGGATATGTGTTATAGGCTGGTGAGCCGGTTATTATAAGTTGGGATGCTTATGTTTTGGTATTAGGTCGGAACACCTAGATGTCAAGAGCGAATGCGTCTACTTTGTACATGACTCATGATTAATATAAAATACATCGCTACGCATAGACCGACCATGATAAAAGGGATGGGGGACTGAACTTCACCAGTTAGGGAAAGGGAAGGCCAAAAGTCAAGGGAATATTATATTAATATTCCTAAAACGTAAAGTATGGATAATTATTTTATCCTAAGTTCTAAAGTTGGAGATAAGTGGACCAAAGTAACTTCCGATATGGCAATTGTCAAGTTGGGGACATGCATTCATATCATGGGGGGAACTTAGCTCATTTGGAGACTTCTCACGGATACCTTACCAACAGCCCGACGACCATCATTCTCACCATCACTTTTCATGAAGAGTTTATAATGATTCATGTCCACACTCAGTTATCCAGTCAATGATTCCATGACCATTTCACTCATACATTCCATTATCCTTGAGACAACCATTTCACCATTTCGAAGCATGTTTCCATAGCCCTTTTGGTTGGTGTACCTGGTTAGCTTGGAGCGGGATTGAAGAAGCAGGTTGTCAGGCTCATGAGCAATTCTCTGAGCGAGATAATTGTTGGGGATTGATTCCTAAAGGTGCTAGACTATAGCTACAACGCTCCGAGACTTACGGTCCGGCCTATTGTTGAGGCCTTGGAAGGGAAGTGGGGCATCCGAGGGACTGTTGAGTAGAGAAGGGGCACACTTCCTTGGGTGGGATAGGCATGTGGGGAATGAGAGGATGTAGGTTGTTAGTTGAGTGAGCACCTGAGATGAAGTCTTTCCTATTGTCCATGAGCCTTAGCCTGGATAGGAACCCTTTACCTTGGGTGGAGTTCAGTTCCATCTCGGGGGTGACTCACTGTTGAGAGTGATGAACAGTGTAGTCTTTGGCTGGGAGGTTCGTGGATGGTCTGTACGCAGTTGGTGACAATCTTTCCAATATAAGTACCAGTTCTATGATAAAAATGATATGATGTTTGTTATTTACATGCCTATGTTACGATTTTGTCATATATGTGACTATGATAGCTGGTGTGCTTATGGGTAATTTCCTGTAAATGATACATATCTGTAGTTACTGTTATTTCAATATAAAAGTTGTATGTTACAGAAAGTAATTGTTTGTTTATGTTTAGATGTAAATCTTCCGCGAGCGTGTTGCATGTATATGTCTAAGTTGCATGCAGTTTAAAGAGTAAATTTATGTGGCATTGCTCAGTTGACTACTGGGTATGCTACTGTATGTTCCGCAGAATGGGAATGAAAGTGTTCCCTAGAGTAGCATGGCCCGGCTTGAAGGTTGGGAATGTTACCGACTGGTGTCAGAGCATGAGTGGTTTCTCTGAAGTGGCGCACCCCAGCCCGAGGTTGGCCGGGGGAACATTACATCAGGAAATTGTGTGCTTCCTGGTCCTTTTTTCCGTGAACCTTTACTGCAAGTCATTGAGACAAAAAATTTCTAAGTCCCATGTTTGAACTATACACACCCCAGGAAGAAAATGCCTCATTCACATATTAACCTTGGGGGTCATCTACCAACCCAATGTCTTGTGGCTGGCCTGTGATACATTGCCACACATCATCCTCTCACCCTTTGCATGGATACCACCTGTACTTCAAGCTACTTCCCATGTGTCTCTGCTCGGTCTTACTATAGCAACCTGGCATGGACTACACTACCATGAAACACTTGTTAATTAGGATTTTATTCAAAAGGAAATTCTAAATTTAAGGAGCAGTTAAGTGTGATTCTTTTGAATATGGATAGATTTAGAATAAATCACCCAAATATGTTTCACATGCTTTATTTAAAATAACGACCATTTTGAAAATATCAACAAAATGAAACAAACAATAAATCAAAAGAATCAAGATAAGGTAAGAAAAATAAAACAAATGAGTATTTACAATAGTTACAAATGATAATTAAGAAAAACATAATCAAACCAAACACAATGTACAAAACACTTTACACTAATCTAAATAACAATGTATCAAACATGAAAATTGCAACAACTTATTTAAAAGTGAAAAAATCCTTGAAAATAACAAAATCCCAATAACAAATATCATAATCTATCATAGTTCAAAATAGAAAGGAAAAAATTAAATTATGATGGATATGTTGAATTTTGAGTTTAAAGTTTTTATCTAGATTAAATGTTTTCAATTGTACGTTAATACATCTTTCTTTTTAAATTAAGATTATGATAGATTCATTTTGCATAGTAGGTTGATAATCAGGCTTTTTATTGAAAGCAAATAACATAAGATAAATAAAGAAAACTTGAAAGATAACACATAAAATGAATGTACAATTATGACATTGATTTCAGAATTGGAGAGTCACATTAAGTTACACATCAAACGATTAAAATAATGAAAGTAATGCATAACCAAAGATGAAGTTCTTTCCCATTTATTCTCTTTAAATATTCTTGTTTTATAATTTGAGAAACATAATTGTAATAAACATCTTACATCAAATTTTTTATAATGATTAACTTATAAAAGTTAAAGATAGAACTTAGAAAGAAATGTTTAATAAATGAAATCATAAACAAGATGAAAATTAACTAGGAGAGAATGAGAGTAAAGTAAACTTCCTTGGATGCATGTTGGTGATGACTTGTCTCCAACTTGGTATTGACACATCATTTCATAACTGCATTATTTGAGAAAACTAATCTATTTGCGAAAAGAAGAAAAACTAAAGAAACTATTTCTAACCTATTCTAATCTACATTAGCAATCAACACTATGTAAAATTAAATTTCCAATGGAGCCAATCATGTTTCTTTAAACCTGTAAACATGTATACAAAGAAAACTAGGCACAAAAATATGATCAATAATAAACTAAAGAAATAAAATTTGAAATATTTAGATCTAGATCTAGCATGTACACGATAAGAAGATTACTATTTACAGGGAATCTTTCATGGAAATATTTCTCTAACCAAATCTTTATTCTATCATGATATATACAATGAGATTGGAAGAAATTTACATATGAGTGTGGATCACATGTGAAATTGTTAAGAGGAATATCATGTGAAAGATACTTGATATGATTTGTTTCAGAGAACTGAGTAAGAAAATGAGAATCTGACATAACCATTAGTTGGAACTGAATTGTCTCATGTTCTTGATGAGTTTCTCTGAACACGTGTTTCAAATAATCAACCACAAATGAGTTAAAAGGATCAAATGATGTGAAAAAATTATCGTCCTTCATTTTATAGCCAAAATTGTTGATATTAGGATGGTATACATTAACATCATTTGATTGATTAAAGTTTTCTCTTGGTTGATTACTTAAACAACAATATTCTTCATTGATCATAATTGTAGGTGAATCAACAAAAAGCATTTTGTGACAAGTGCTTGCTAGAATATTTATTTCTTCCCATGTAGAAGATTTATAGGACATAATGGCAAAAGATTGATGGGAAGATGTTTCACTCATTTCATCTCCTCTATGAAAATTAATATCATATTGCACCTTATTAAATTATGGCCATGTAGAATGAAATTCTAAAGGATGTGAAATGATTAATTGAGGAGCACAACCATCAAATATATCAAGGTACAATGAAAAATAAGTGGAGGATAAAAGACAATGAAAATAATCTCTTGAAAAGATAGCTTCACTGAAAAACTATTCTTCAATTTGGATATCTATGAGTGGTTTCAATTGCATATTCATTTCTTCTCATAGAATAAATTGATCAAAATCTATAACATGCTCCTTTGAAATATCTAAACAAAAAATGCTACGTTCATTGCAAAGGGTTAATGGCGAGAGCATATCACAAGACTTATTAAAATGAGAAGATTCAAAATTTGGTTTTGATGGAGAATCAATAGGATGATCAATAATGGAATCCCCAAGAAATTTTTCTTGATTATCATCATTCAAACTATGAAAAGATTGCTCCATATTAATAACACAAACTTCAGATGCAATCTCTTTCCTTATTACGATAGTTGTAGTTTTTCTAGATCGTGACACCTTTCTTCATCTCTATACAAAATTGAATAAGATGACGATGGATCAGAACAATCAGAAGTTACATGTACTTCTTGTGAAATATCATGTTCCTTTTGATTGACATCTATCATAGTGAATAAAGTTGATGAAAATTAATATTCATTTACAACTTCTAAATCTTCTAAATCAATCTATGAATGAGTATCAATGCAAAATTTAGATTGATCATGTTCCAAGGAAAGAGAAACAAGATGTTGAAACCATTCACTAATATAAGGAAAGTCATTTAAAGGAAATTTGCAACAAAGATGAATAAATCTCGTAGAAAATCCTTCTATTGATTCATCTGATTTCATCCTTAGATCATTAACTTCATTTCATAATCTATCATAGTCATAAATATCAAAATCAAATAAAAAGTCATCTATAAAATGTTCCAAAGAATGAATGGATGCAACCGACAATGTTTCACACCACTTCTTAAGATGACCTTCAACATTCAGGGTAAAAATCTTGCACATAACACCTTTGTGAGTTATATAATGAGAAATACATTTTTGAATAAACTGATTAATATGTTCATCTGTAGTAATTTCACCCCCACCATCAAACTTATTTTTTGACAAGGATTTAACTATCTTCAATGGAGTGCTACATGATACTCGTCTAGAAATGCATCTCCAAATACTAGTTTGGGTAGGATCCATTGGAAGTAAAAAGAATTATAAACAAATGTCTCCACATGAACATCTTGTCAGTATGAACCTCCTTCTAGCGACAAAAATGTTGATGGCCAAAGTTGATCACGATCAACATTATAAGGAGATCACCCGGTCATAACTCCAATTAGACCATTATGCGTTTGGTGTGGTGATTCTGATGATATGAGGGTTCAGTAACCTATTATGAATTTCTCCTCAAAAAGAAACTTTCTTTGTAGATTTTCTAAATGTAAACTAAATGAAATTAAAACTAAAACGCATCAGCATAAGGAAAGCAACCTATATTAATTGAGAAAGAGAGTATTCTCTCCCTCGACCAAGAGCAAGATGAAAAGACTAAGATTGGACTCAAAATAAGATGTACTTTTGTATTACTGAATTATTTCAATTGAGACATGAATAGTTAAAAAAAAATACATGTATAATCAACTAATAAACCGTTATCAATTAATACACATAAATTCCCATGAATCCAACATGCAATTCTGATCTAACTTTGAACCATTCTGAAAAGATAGCTTTTCATAAGTTTAAAACAAGCATGCACTGTAAGACATTAACAATAGTGTTAAGATCGAATAAAACAATTTGATTTAGAATAGAGATAAAATCAAAATTGAAAAAAAGGAAAGGAAAACAATCAACTCTCAAATTATATAGTAGTGCATAAGAATAAGTGTCTGATTACAAGGTCTGGAACATCAAAGAATAATTCATGATAGCACGAGTTCCTCTTATCTCCAACATCTCTATCTTTTTTTCACGAAGAAAAAAGCAGTCTTGTTGTTATTCTATTGAGAAGCAAGTGAAACTATCATAAGTACATATATTTTAACAATCTACTTTTGACTCTATATTTCTCAATAAGATCATGAAAAAATCAAAAGTTTCATGTAACTTGACTACAAAAAATATATAACTATTTCATCCTAGATAATGTCTTACAGTCCACTTAAATACAATTACTTCATCAGAAGATTGTCTTATATCAAAAACTAAGATCTACATAAAACATAATGAGACTAGAACAGGGGGACTTTTTCTGTGTGCATTGTTGCTCCATCTATATGCTCCTCAAGGAATAGCCACCCAGGGGAGAAATCCAATGCCTGTTTTGAGAGATGATCGACGATATGGTTAAAGGTTCTGTGCACATGAATGTATTTTAAACTTTCAAACTGATCTTGAATTGATTTGATTTTTTGCTGCCAAAGTCTGAGGTAGATACAATTGGGTCTTGAGACACCTTTAATCCATTCAATAGTAGTTTTAGAATTGTCAACTACCATTAACCTGCTCAGAGAAAGAAGTGAATCCAAATGTAAAAGTCCCCAAAGTCCTAAAAGTTATTTTTTCATATTGTTGCCCTCTCCTCCTGCAAAAAAAAATTGAAGCTGTGATAATTGATGAGTTTGATAAATAAACCAATGCCACACCTATTTCTTGAAGCAACCCCATCAAAGAAGCCAATTGGAGAGTCATCAAAATATACAGGACTTAGAATGGAATCCAACCTATCAGACTTTGTATCTTCTTCTATTTCTTGGATAGATAGAAAAATAAGTTTTTCTATGGATGAATCTTGTCTATTCCAATTTTCAAATAATATCTTATTCCTATACTTCCAAATGCCCCATATCACCATGAAAGGGATGTGTCTATTCTTTGGGTGTCGGATAAACCAATTGAGTAGATTTCCTTCCAGATTATGGTATCCCCAATCATCCCAGATCATCAATTGAGAGAGGATCTCTTTCCATAAATATTTTGTGACTTTGCATGATGTGAAAATGTGTTCTGTTGTATCTTTGACATTTAGGCATAAATTGCAAGCATAAGGCCCGATTCCCCCTATGTGTTGGTAATTGGCCCCAAAAAGTATGCTATATTTTAAACATAACCATATAAAACAAGTAATTTTACTTGGGACTTTTACCAGCTAGATGGCTTTGTACCACCACCGCTTCTCATCCTTACAATTTGTAAAAATGATGGATTGATAAGCTGAATTGACGGGAATAGTACCTAGAGAGCGGTTCCATGACTAGACTAGTTGGTCATTGGATTCAGTTAATGTGATGCCATTTGTTCGAAGGGAGAGGATTAAAGAGTCCCGTTCTATATCAAGATCTCCAGTTAGCTTCAGTTGATTTGAATTGAACCACACAGTCGGGGAAGCTGTAACATTGGGATGGGCTGCTTGGGCAAGAGTAAATATATTCAGATTGTGAATATGAGAAGTAAGTGTCGGGGATATGAAACACAAGTCATTACCTCTGATAAAAGCATTAAGGATGAGAGAAATTTGATTACCGCTTCCCACAGTCCATGCTATCCACCTTAGAATGATAGGCAGAGTTGTCATAAGGTTCCTCCAAATGATGGAAGCAGTAGGGAAATTGAAATTATTTCTTTTAATCTAGGAGGGAACATCAATTCCCTTCAGATATTGCTTCCGCAACACTATGCTCCACAGTCCACCGCCAAAGAGGCCTCTCCAACATGACTTCGTTGCAAGTGCTTGGGAAAACCACTTTAGATTACTTAATCCCCAACCTCCTCAATCCTTTGGGAGTGCTATCTTTTTCCAACTGGCTAGGTGGAAGCCATTTGATTTCCTGGACCCAGGCCAAATGAATTTTGTGATAAGTAGTTTAATGCGATGCAGGGCGGTTGAAGAAATTTTAACTAAGATGAGCCAATAAACATGAATACTCTGAAGGAATTCCTTTGCAAGAACGACTCTGTCGCCAAGGGAAAGCCACCGAAAAGACCAACTTCCTATTCTTTTTTCTATTTTTCAATTAGCCAGTTCCAATTTGCCACTCTATAATTATTTGCCTTTAGGAAGTATCCAAGATACTTCATACCATCATCGAACACCTGGAAATGAATATTAAAAATTGTGCTCAGGTTTTTGGCTAGATCCGGTTCAATATTCTGGTCTATGAAACAAGATTTTTGGCAATTGATGACCATGCCCAAGGCTTTGCAAAAGAGTCTTAAAATTGTGTGAAAAGTGGTCTACTCTTCAAAATTAGCATTCCCCAGTATGAGGACATCATCTACGAACAATAAGCGTGAAATAAAAGTGTCAACAACTATTTTGATTCTTTTGAAAGATCCATTTGAAATTACCTTTTTGATCTGCCTACTTAGGCAATCAATTATAAGAAGGAACATAAGAGGTGAGAGGGGACATCCCTGTCTCAAACCTCGATGACTTTTAAAAAATGAGGTGGGGGAATCGTTAATAAGCACTGCAATACCAACATTTGTACCACAAGCCATTATCCATTGGGCGACATCCCACTTAAGCCCAATTTGGATAAGAATTAATCTCAGAAATTGCCAACTGACTTTATCATAATCCTTTTTTAAGTCTAGTTTCAAGATAACAGAGATGAGTTTTTTTGTTTTTACTGTATGGAGCCTCTCCTGTTCTAGGACGACAACATCATAAATCAGCCCGTCCTTTAGGAAGTCGAACTTCTCTTTTGTTATACAATAGGCTAGTTTTTCTTTGATGTGATTCATAATAACCTTTGAGATCACTTTTTATGCAAAATTGCATAAGGCTATGGGCCTAAAATCATTGAAAGTTGTAGGTTTGCTCACTTTTGGGATAAGAGTAAAAAAAGTAGCATTTAGAACCCTTGGAATGTATCCTTTGTTTTTGGATTCCTCAACAGTCAATAGTAGATCCTTCCCCATGATGTCAAAGAAGGAAAGGAAGAGTTCTTGCGTCCACCCATCCGGGCTGAGGCTCTTCTCTTTAGGAATTTTTTTAATAGTAGACTCAAGTTCTTCGATGGTGAGTGGAGTCCCTATTTCATCACTCTCTGCATCGGAAAACATTCTTGGAACATATCTTATGATTTGGAACTGATTTCTCATATCTTCTACTTCAGGGGCCTCGTATTGAGATTTAAAAAAATTGTATGCATGCTCCTTGATCTCCGATTCACTGGAAAGGGTCACACCATCGGCATTGGTGATATCCCAAATTGAATTTTGCAATCTTCTTTGTGTGGCATATTTATGAAAGAATCTGGTATTCTTGTCACCATTTTGCATCCAGAGGGCTCGCCTTTTGAGTCGCCAAGTCGATTATTCAGTGGCTAGAATCTTTTCTTTCCTGATATTAAGGGCTCTCATGAGATTAAGTTCCTCCTGTGATAAAATTTGTAACTATCGGCTTTCTAAAATCCTTGTCAAATTTGAGTCAATGAGTGATAAATCTGACTTTTGTTGTTGTTTTTTTGCCAAGTTATCACATGCTTCTTTAGATATTTCAACTTTTCACACACCAGAACACAAGAGGAAATATTAGTCCAATTTGCCATGGAAGCCCATGTAGTATGGATAAGAGTTCTGAAGTCTAGCTTTGTAAGCCATGAAATGTTGAATTTCTAGGGAGCATTTACACAGCGGTGGTCGGAAAATAACTTCAGGCAAATGGGATTATGATCTGAGATGTCTAAGTTTATAGTCCAGGCCTTGAAAGAATTTTGGCTGGTGAGAAGATTTCCATCCAAAATGAATCTGTCGATACGCTTAGTGATGCCTACCTTACCAGTGCGACCATTTTGCCAAGTTGGGGATAGATTAGATGGGGCAAGCTCCACCAACCCAGAATCCTGAAGAAGATTTGTGAAAAAATCGGAAAGTGGGTTTGGTCTTGCCAAGCTTCCCCAATTCTCTCGGGAGAATAGAGTAAAATTTAAGTCACCACCAATTATGAGTATCGCTTCTTTGAGGAGTCCAAAATCCACAATCGTCTGTCAAAAGCTCTCACGATCCTTATACGGAGCATAGAAGTTGAGTAATTTGATTTTTTCCACTGAGTTTTTGAACCTATCCTCCAAGAAGATACCTACATTGGTGCCAAGAGCATTAAACTCAACCAATACAGGACTCCAACCGACTAAAACTTTCCCTGATCTTCCATTAGGATCCATTGCCACACAGTTCCATGAGGGTAGGCACTTTAGAAAAGAGCTCTTTGCCTTTTCATAATTTACAAAGGTCTCTTGTAAAAAAACAACAGCTGGGGCAACTTGTAACAATAATGACTTAAGGGAGGCTAGTTTTGTGGCACCTCTGAACCCACGTAGATTAAAGGAGAAGAGAATCATGGATCCACCCCCGGAATCGACATCCCTACTCTAAGGGCCAAGGAAGAGGGATGATCAAGAGGAATAGTCATAGAGCTTTGAAAAAGGGGGAGCGAGGGGAGAGGGGAGGGATGGAGAGGGGACATGCCACCTTCGACAACACCCATAGGTTTTTTGGGATGTGGGTGCAGTTTCTTACGGATGGTAACGTTTGACTTAGAGCCTAGGAGGGGGTCCAGGGTAGAGGCATTAGTGACCGGTAGTGCCACAGGGGAAAGAGAGGAAACACTAGAAGTTGAAGAAGGTAAGGAAATAGTTAGGGAAGTAGGATTAGAAAAAGGGTGAGGAGAAGGGGAAACTGAATTTATGGCCAAAAGGCTGGGAAAAGGAGTTGTGTTGGAGGGAGCAGGAGGGGAAGTTTGGGGGAGCTCGGAAGAAGGGGTGGTGGGCCTGGTCAAAGGAGGGGATGGAGGAGAGCTTCCAGTGGGACAAACCCCAGAATTGGGGCCTAAAAGGCCACCTAGATCTAGGTTGTGACTCATTAGGATTTTCCAAAATTTCTCGAAGATTTCTTGGACCCACATATCATGGTCACTAAGAAAAATCGATTCTTTATCAGATAAATAAGAAAAAAAGGAGGGAAAGAAAGGTGCCATCTTACCCAGAAAAGACTCCAGAGCGGTGGGTGGAAGGCGTGTCAGAAGTCCGACTTGATGGATCCATATTCGTATCTTTTGCAACTCTAGACCAAGAGTCTGATGGACAACAATACTTTAAGTGACCAGGTAATCCACAGAGGTAAGAACGGAGGAACTCTTTCCAGTAGTCAACAGGTTGGCTCAAAATCCGATCTTCAATGGCGATTTCTATAGTTGCAGGAAGACCCATGTCCATTTCAAATCCCACCAACACCCAAGTAGTCTGTTTGTTACACCACCTTAAAGAATCTGAGTCGAAGTAAATAAATTTACCCACTGAGTTGGCGATTTCTTTGAAAATGGCCGAAGACCAAAATTCTATGGGGAGATCCGGGAGAAGCATCCACAAGTTTCTACGAGATAAAACTTCTGAAAAAGGGCTGAAACCGAGGTACCACCGCTTGAGCATCAGGACACCGTGACCCATGGGCCAAGGGGGCTCTAAAATGCATAGGATGTCCTCTTTAGATAGGAAATGAAAGATCAACCATTGATTGGAAAGAATGCTAAACCTGGGGCAGTAGCCAACAAAAGGTTTCCATTGACGGCGGACCCAGTCCTCAACCTGTGTCTTATTCAATCTTACGTAAAAGAACTTTCCTATCAGGGCTTTCTTCGAAAGGCTCATGATTCTGCTCAAAGTGAGGTCCTTCCCAAGTGTACAATGAGAAGTAGAGTCCCGAACCTTCAGGCTTTTTAGCTTCTGCCACTAACGAGCATATTGACTAGAGAGGCGGGAAGGTTTCGAGCCTGGTTCTACACCAGACTGAGAAAATACAGGGCAGGAACGAGGAGGCTGTGAGGGAGGATTTTCTACAGAAAAGATTGAAACATGAAAGGAACCAGGACACTTACCCCCCAGATCGGCCAAAACACCATTCGTATCCACAAGAAAAAGCCCCTCCGACCGAGAAGCAACGATATTTTGTTTCGCATTAGAGCTCAGACTAGTATTACAAATATTTGGAATAAGGAGAGACTGGGGTAACTGAGAAGTTTTAGTGGTGGGGCAAAGAGGCAGATCTCGAAGCCTACCTATGACAGAAACTATGGCCAACACATGTCGCGTAGCTGTACTAGGAGAGCAAGGCTTCGCCACCTGGTTGAGGTTGACATTGGAAACTCCACTGAGCTGACTAACTGACGTTGGAGAGCCTAAGGTCTTCTGTAAGCAGTCATAAAAGGCTCGGTTCGTGTCATCCTCCAGAAAAATCTCGTCCCGAGCCCATAGCTCATCTTCGTCTACCCAAGAAGTGTTGAGTTGTCTAGCCATGCTGTCACTGCATAGTCTTGGCACATTGTAGGAAATCTGGAAAGCCTAACACATTTCCATCCTATGCCTAGCCCTGCGGAAACCCTAACCTTTGTTGAGCTATACCCAAATGGTTATTCCATAGCCAGCCTCGTCCAGATGCATTTCTTTTCTTGTGGACAAGTATTTTTCCTGCAACATCTCTATCTATCCTCCTCCCCCCCTTCAAATTTGAATTGCTATTTATTTTATCGGTAAATGAAGTGCCTTCAAATGATTAAAACTAGTTCTAGAAAGATCCTTCTGCTCCATAACCATATGTCCAATCCTCTCTTTGCTGGATGCAACCATACAAATTGATGAAAATTTTGGAAACCAAACCACTACAAAATTTATGCAAAAATTCGTTTGAGAAGATTGAATATTTAATGCGCTGAAAATTCAAGTATGGTTTCATTAAATATTTCAACTATCTTCTATTTATTTTGCAAATTCATGGCATATCCTTGTAATTTGTTGAAACCAACTCCTGTTAATTCATGGGGAATATCAATGTTGTATCTTTGTGATAACCAATTAAGATATGTATTATCATTTTCCATGATCTCTGGTTCCCATAACTAATGTGATTTAGGCTGGCATAATCTTTTACGATCAAATGGAGTTTCTGGTGGCATACTATCCTCCGATTTATTATTCTTCCAACATGGTATTGAGGGACAAGTACGTTTTTTTTTTAGATTCCGTGCTTCTTTATATTTATTGTGACCTGCAAAAGTTAAAATGAAAACTCAAAATATGATTAAGATAGTGTAAATATTTTTAAATATTTGCAAAGACACTCCAAAATACTTTTAAAAATTTTCGAATCCAAATAAAGAAATGGTACCAAAAAAAATGTTTGAATAAAAGGAAAACTATAACTTTGGAAATTAATGTCACCTCCTTTTTATGAGCATTACATGTCGATATTTTAATAAACTTAAAATGATGAAGAACCAACAAAACTCACTTTCATCAGGTATCATATTTTATGTGAATTTTTTTGGTTTTAAAATTTATTAGTATTAAAATATCAAATTTTGCTTCATATGCATATTGATGTAGTTGTTTGTTGGAGTATTGAAATTTCAACAAAGCTCATTTTTATCTAATGCTAATGTAAATCCCCCATGGACATGGGCCAAATCTGTTTTTTGTCTTGATTCCATGGGTGATGGATATCGAAGTAGTACACTAGTCAATGTACTTAATCACCTTCACATGGGACTTCTTGTACTCTCATTTCTTTCACATGGCATGTTTTCACAAGTCAATGTTAGTGATGGATATAGAAGTAGTACACTAGTCAATGTACTTAATCACCTTCACATGAGACTTCTTGTACTCTCATTTCCATCACATGGTATGTTTTCACAAGTCAATGTTATAGTGGGTCTCTCTTTCTATTGCCTACAACTAGCATATTTTCACTACAAAGAAAACCCCTACCAATGATATTTCGAATTTCAATATTAGATTGGTAGATAACATATTCATTGAAATGTAGGTCCTCCTCTCTCCAACTTTTCCCTTAATTCCAAAAATGAATGAGAGTCATTGGATCATCTCCCATGGGGGGATTCTTAGTCATTCGTAGTAAAAGGAACATCCTCTCTTGAAATTTTCCCCAAATGTCATAAATTATTGTGGGCCATCAATATCAATGCAAATATCATATCTCTATAATTTCTGGCAAGGAACCCTCTTGATAAGCTACATACACCTCCTATGTTGTAGATGACTGATAACCATTGACGTAGATCCATAGGCACAATCTCAGTCATTTGCAACAACATCGATACCTTTCTACCTAATCCTTTTCAAACTATAGTGAGATATCCTAATACATTAATCATGATCCATGGGTGAAATCATGCTTATTCATGTTAGATATGTCCTTTCACTGAAGCTCTTTTCCAAAATTTTGTGAAGGATTCTAGGCCATCGATTTAAACTAGTAGATGTAATATTTGTCATTCGAAGTATAACACCCTTGATAAGGTATGCGCATGCAAAATGGTATATTCAATTGTGGGATATTGATCTCAATCATCAAGTGTGATCTAGGCCATTCTTAGTAAATGACCCTCTTAATAAGGTACATGCACATAACGTGTCATGATTTCTCTCCACCATCAATCTCCTTCTATTTCATCTCTTTATTTCTATCAGGATAAATAGATGCATGTCATTTATCTTTCCCCTATCACAAGGATGGTCAAAAAAATAAATAGATAAGGGTGGATGTATTCATGTACATCTAAAACTAAGCACACCCTTTTCTCTTAGATCTACTCAGTCACCTTTCAATAGTGAAAAGTTATTCAATATGACCATACATAATAGTGAAGAATATCATGTTCTTCTAAAAAAAATACCCAAATTTATCTCAATATTGAAGCTAAGATCTGATACCACATTGTTTCATCCCCACCCAATACTCCTAACAATGAAATGAGTATCCATGAATAGTGATTTCAAATTATAGCCCTCAAAGGCCATAGTCCTACAATAACAACAAAATAATCCTCCACACATTGACTATAATTAAATAAAATG
The DNA here is from genome assembly GCA_032191745.1 of Picea mariana. Taxonomy (NCBI): domain Eukaryota; kingdom Viridiplantae; phylum Streptophyta; class Pinopsida; order Pinales; family Pinaceae; genus Picea; species Picea mariana. Next base: position 281,148 of record JASDQU010010804.1, on the reverse strand, counting down.
CATGGATAGTGTGAATTAAAATATTGAAATAAAATAAACTATCATGGACTAATAGATTTTATGGCACCCTAGCACCCATATGAACAATTAATCATTCACACACACATAACATGCAATAGCATACATTTATTTAACAAAACTAATTATAATTTTTCATTTAAGAATCAAGGGGATTCCACACTATAACATATTAGATATAATTTAATCCCCAAAATGATATCTAATAATTTTTCATATTCATAAAAAATGATAGAAGTCTTATATTTTTACAAACTTTGGCCCAAGAAACTAGTGATGTATGAAAAAATTGACACCCAAATGTAGGTATCCACTACCAAGTTATGCTATAAGGCCACTAAGGTCAAGGAACCAAGCTATAGGTTTCTATCTCTCTCAGCCTAGCCCATCTATTCTCTTGCTCATCCAATATTATCACATAAATCATTATAGGCCTCTTATCCAACCACGAAATGGATATGGAATTATATTCCAATTCCCCACACAACATAAGGAATATCTTCCTTTTCTCTACTAAATAGTCCCTCAAAGATATTCTTCTATCCAATGTTCTTCAATGTGGGTATAAGGCACCCAATATACTATATGATTCTCAAGAATTGCTTGCAAGAACAATACTCCACTTTCAAGAATCCAAATAGAAACAAATGCATAGTGGTTTAAGGATACATAACTTATCTAGAATTTGTGCTCACCTACAACCATCTATCTTTCATATTACGTGTGCAATTTTCTATTCTCCATTCTTATTTTGATCACTTTATCAATTGTCAATGGTTATCCATGAAGAACACAACATGAGAATTTCCAAGCATGAATGAGAGAGTGATGGAATGAGTGATAGAGTGAATGGAAATGAGTGGATTGGGGGAAATTATGGTTCAAATTACCTCTACCATAAGGATTTCGGGACTCTTACACTTCCCATGATGATTGTACTCAACCCATGCTTCCATGACTATGTAAAAAGACTTCCCCACCAACCTTTTACATGCATTCAATGATCATTTTGATAAGTCAAAGGAGGTGGATGGATTTATTTAAGGCATATGGTGAAAAGTGATGAGTTCTAAATTTGTCAATTGGTAATAGAGGATTACATTTCTATAGGATCTTTTTTCTCTTTCCCTCTAATGGAATCATAGCCCCTCTCATGCTCTTCATATCCAAGTTGGAACATTACATATTATATTCAAAAATTAATATTGACATAGCTTGTATTCACCATGGAAATCCTACTACATGGTCCATAAAAGCATATTTACACCATAAATGCCTAGTGATCCACTAGTCAAGCCTTGACCTTGAGCTTTTACCTAGGAATCCATACTAGCATATTTACAACATATTTAAATATGGTCATTTATTTAATCTCACATTGATTGAATCCCATGATTATAAACTTTCATTTACAATTTATGCATAATATGATCCAATACATTCTAGGGTTCAAAACTAGGGTACTATATCTATACATATAATGAAGAAACTACAATCTGATTACCTAATTTAATCAGGGACAAATTTTCCAATTGAAAATTGAGAGAAGTAATATAATTTTAAATGAGAAAAAATATGTAATTACATCCATGGCGATGCCCTTAATCATTTGGAAAAATAATACTTGTGGATTCCTTGCAAGAAGAGGTTTTTTACCTTGTTGGAACTCAAAATATGTATAAGGAAAATCATTTTCCAACATTATTATTCCTATGCTTAAATGAAATAAATTTTGGTAACAAATTTACAAATGTTGGTCACCATTCCATAAACGTACTCTCAATAGAATTTGAATAATAGTAAAATGGAGTGTAATCATTTTTACCATCATTATCATACCTAGAGTTCATCAAGGAAAAAGATCCACTTGATTATTTAGTAACCAAATAATGATAAAGAATAAGATAGATTTGATATATTTTGTCAATCCCTTGGTATTCATTATAGAAAATTAAAATATAGACTAATTTTCTAACCACCACTTTGTCATGTGACCATTACCAATTGGCCATTTGAATTGGAATGGAATCACTAGTCATTTCTATGCATTCCATGGGATTCTACATATTTGGAAAAGTATGGCCAACATAGCTACATAAACTACACATAGGGAGAGAGGGTTTGATGGTATGGGAAATTCCCTCTCTTTATTTCCATTTCATTTTTATGAAAGGGTTTCTAGCTAAGCTACAACACCAAAACGTAGGTATCCACTACCAATATAGGCTATGAGGCCACTAAGGTGAAGTAACCAAGATACATGTTTCTATCTCTCTCATCCCAACCCATTTGTTCTCATGCTCGTATAGTATGATCGCATAGACCATTATAGGACTCTTATCCATCCATCAAATGACTAAGGAATTATCTTCGAATGCCCCACACAACATAAGGAATATCTTTCCTTTCTCTTTAGTGTGTGTAGAAAGCATCCAATCTACTATATTATTTTCAAGAATTTCTTGCAAGAACAATACTCCACTTTCAAGCATCCAAATAGAAACAAATGCATAGTGGTTGAAGGATACATAACTTATCTAACCTTTGTGCTCACCTACAACCATCTATAGATTGTCAATGGTTATCCATGAAGAACACAACATGAGAATTCCCAAGCATGAATGTGAGAGTGATGGAATGAGTGCTAGAGTGAATGGAAATGGGTGGATTGGGGGAAATGATGGTTGACATTACCTCTAACAGAAGGATTGTGAAACTCTTACACTTCCCATGATGAGTGTATTCAACCCATGCCTCCATGACTATGTAAAAATACTTCCCCACCAACCTTTATATCCATTCAATGATTGATTGATATGTTAAAGGAGGTGGATGGATTTATTTAAGGCATATGGTGAAAAGTGATGAGTTCTAAAGTTGGAACTTGGAAATAGAGGATTAATTTTCTATAGGATCCTTTTTATCTTCCCTTATAATGGAATCATAGCCCCTCTCATCCTCTTCATATCCATGTTGGAAAATTACATATTATATTCCAAAATTAATATTGACATAGCTTGTATTCACCATGGAAATCCTACCACATGGTCCATAGAAGCATATTTACATAATAAATTCCTAGTGATCTGCTAGTCAGGACTTGACCTTGAACTTTGCACTAGGAATCTATACTAGTATATTTACAACATTTACAAATGTGGTCATTTATTTAATCTCACGTCGATTAACTCCCATCATTATAAACTTACATTTACAATTTATACATAATATGATTCAATAAATTCTAGGGATCAAAACTAGGGTATTTTATCTATACATATAATGAAGAAACTACAATCGTGATTACCTAATTTAATTAGGGATAAAAATTTCTAATTGCAAAATGAGAGAATTAATATAATTTTAAATGAGAAAAAAGATGGAATTACATCCATGGTGATACCCTTAATCCTTTTGGGAAAACAATACTCGTGGATTCCCTACAAGAAGAGGTTTGTTACATTGTTGGAACTCAAAATATGTCTAAGGAAAATATTTCTCCAAAATTATTATTCCTATGCTTAAATGAAATAAATTTTGGTAACAAATTTACAAATGTTGGTCACCATTCCATAAACATACTCTCGATAGAATTTGAATAAGATAGTAAAATGGAGTGTAATCTTTTTTACCATCTTTATCATACCTAGACTTCATCAAGGAAACAAATCCACTTGATTATTTAGTAGCCAAACAATGAGAAAGAATAATATAGAGTTGAGATTTTTAATTGGAAATCCCTTGGAACTCATTATAGAAAATTAAAATACAGACTAATTTTCTAACCACCACTTTGTTGTGCAACCTTTACCAATTGACCATTTGACTTGGAATGGAATCAATAGTCTTTTCTAGGTATTCCATAGGATTCTACATATTTGGAAAATAATGGCCAACATAGCTATATAACCTATACACATAGGGACAAAGGGTTTGATGGTATGAGAAATGACCTCTCTTTATTTCCATTTAATTTTTATGAAAGGGTTTATATCTAAGCCAAAAAAACACAGGAAATGTGATTTTCATAAGAAGTGAACCACATAAACACCATATCATAAGATAACAAGGATATAGAGCATGGATACCTTGGCAATAATTCCAATTTTTCAAATAAAAATTTATCTACTCAAATCAAATTAGATATCCATACTAGTAAACCAACATTTTGTCTCACTAAAATAGGTTTCCAATCAATAGATTATAATAATGAGAAATGGTTATAGCTAAAAGCATCCATTCTTCCTCTTAAAACTTGAGGAGGAAAAAATTGTAAGTTTTAAACCCTTTCAAGTGAAGCTATGCTATAGATTCTTAAGAAAACATAAAGTAAAACAATGTCACACACACCCACACAATATATAGATATCTACCCTAGAACTCCTTAATTAGGAAAAACAACAAAACTTAGAGTTGCACCTCTATATTATTCATAGTATTAACTTGACCATTCACAATACAATATTTAGTTATTCCACAACATTCAAAAACCTAATCCATGAACCTGAATAAGATTACAACCCCAATCCTTTAACTGGGATTTGCACCTATCAAAACTAACAACTCATGGATAATTTCATAGTCCATAGGAAAAAAAAATTAACACATTTGTAGCACTCTCCAACTTTTTTTTTTCTTTAGAAAATAGTGGGACCCAGGATTTATAAAGTCATAAGTTCAAGGTATAAATGCCTATTTCTTCTCCACACAAAAAGAAATTCTTAGTACTAATGGAATTCATAAATGAGTCTGTAACAATATTCAAGGTATCAACATTGTCTATCAACACCATGTTTCTCACAAAGTGGTACTACACATCAATATGATTCTTCTAGAATGATAAGCAGGGTTCTTTTCCATAAAGAATGCACTTTAACTGACACAATCTAGCCTTATATCTTGTTGTACAAACCCAATACCTAAACATAATTTGTACTACCATACAACTTCATTACTTCCATGAGTGGTTGTCATGTATTTTTCTTTTGTAGTTGAAAATGAAACTTTAACCTATCTCTTTCTCATCCAACTAATCTCTCCTCCAAATAGGTTAAACACATAACCACTTGTAGATCCTCTATGGTCAATATCTCCAACCTATGTTGCGTAAACAAATTCTCGTACATGTATCACTTTGTTTAGTAAAATTCCCCCATGGTATTAGATTGAATAATCTACAGTACCATCCAAATACCTAAAGACCCTCTTTATAGTAGTCTAGTGCTCCTTTCTTATTTTTGACATATATCTACTCAAATTCCCCCCTTCATGGGCAATGTATATTTTAGTACAAAGCGATAGCATACATAAAATTACCAACATAAATAACAAAGGGAACATGAGACATGTCCTCTACCTCTTCCTATGTATTGGGACACTATTTTGGAAATAAACCCATGCCTACATAAATAGAAACCTTAACCAATTTACATTCCTACATATAAACCTCTACAAAATTGTCTCAACATACTTCCTTTGGTCCAACAAAAATTTCATATTTGCACAATCTCTTTTAATCTCTATGCCTAAAATAAAATTTTCGGTACTAATATCCTTCATGTCAAAGTTAGAGGATAAATGAGATTTAACCTCCTTGATGATAACCTTGTTGCTTTCAATTAGTATCATTTCATCAACATACAATACTACATAAATAAGGTGGTCCAAAACTTTCTTGGAATACACATAATGATCTACCTTACTTGTCACTAATCCTAGTCCTAGTAAATTAAAGTATCAAACTTTTCATAATTTATTATTAGGGATTTATTTAATCCATATAGGTACCTTTTTATCTTAGAAACTATCTCCTTATTTTCCTTCACTATGAATCCTTCAAGATATTTCATGTAGATTTCTTCTTCCAGGTCCCCATGTAGGAACAATATCTTCACATCCATTTTCTCTACTTCTAGATCAAATTTTGTAGAAAGAAATGATACAAACATAATGAAAGTATATTTTTCTATAGGGGAGAAAATATCACCAAAGTCAATTCCCTCCACCTAGGAATATCCATTTTCTACCAAGAGATCCTTCTATTTCTCCACTCTTCCTTCAACATCGAGCTTCTTTTTGAACACCCATTTTCTTCCAACAAATTTTCTTCCATTAGGAAACTTGACCAAGTGTCATGCCTAATTTTTGTATAAGTATTTTGTTTCTTCAATCATGGAATTTTCCCACAGTTTACCTTCCTTAGAATGAATTTCTGTTCTAGCAATTTTCCAAATGTTTACCTTCCTTAGAATCAATTACCTTTCTAACAATTCTAGGATCATCATAAATAGTGGATAAAAAAAAGGTAGAATGAAAATTAAGTGGACTGTACCTTTATGTTTTGATTTTTGAACAACCTCAAGACCAGGGTATACAGTTCCTCCTCTTCATCTAATTCATCTAACTCATCTTCATTCATTGAATTAGATTATTCATTCACCAACTCAAAATATATTTTATATGGTTCTCCTTCAAATAATAACTATGAACAATATTGTTTATTACTAAATTCCAAATTTTGTAGCCAATTATTCCATCTTTATAACCAATGAAGATACATTTTTATGCTTTATTGTATTTCTTGATTCTTCTCTCCTTTGGAAAACATAATAATCACAACAAAAAACTATGATGTGTATAGGAGAGGGTTTCTAATCAATCCATTCCTCATGAATATTATTATTAACCAATGTTGATGTAGGTGATCAATTAATAAGATAACATCCAATATCTATTATCTCTAACCAAAATATATATTCTATGCTTTCACCACTGAGCATACTTCTTTCATTTTCCATCAACATAATGTTCATAATTTCTTCAACTCCATTGTATTGAGGTGTGTATGGATTTGTATATTTTTGTAGTTTTCCACACTATTTACAAAACTTCTTAAAATATGTCCCATGGGAATATCCTCCATTTAGTCCTCAACACTTTTATTTTCCTCTATCTAGTTTTCTATAATAACCTTAAACTCTTTGAACATTTTAAAAACTTTGTATTTATTCTTTATAAAATACAATCATGTTTTCCTATAGAAATAATCTATAAATATGACATAGTATAGTGATACTCCTAGAAATGGAATAAGTACAGGTCCAATGAGATCACTATGTATTATCCCTAGGATCCCTTATTCCTTTGTATCACTAGATGGGAATCTCACCCAATTGTATTTAGCATATACACAATGTTCAGGTAAATCAAAATCTAAAGAAAAAATACTGACACCTTCAACTATACTATTACTATGAAAAGAACAAAGTCTCTTCTCTCCACTAAATCATATTCTATGATGTCAAAGCATTCATTTCTCTACATGAAGATTAGAGATTTTGTCAATTTCATTCCCAGGAACAATGGTAGTATTACACCTATCCATAGTAGTTCTTCCCAACAACTTGTATAGAGTTCCAATCGAAATCCCCTCCACAACACCATTGTTCCTCAAACCATATTTCATGTATCCTTTTCAAATGTAGCTTGCACACCCTTATCAATCATCATACTCATAGACATCATGTTTCTAGTTTTCGAGACTTCTCCTAGGAGGAAATCACTTTCATTATACTTTACATATTCATAAGAACACTCCATGTGAGGATTCAGGTGAAAATATGCACCTAATATCAACCATAAATCATTATCTAAATGTCTACTTGTATATTCCAAGTGCAAATCCCCTTCTTATTTTGAGGGGGTCTTTCCTTCTATGGAAGAAGCATCATTAGATCCCTTGATTTTATCCACATTGTTTGATTTACAATGTTTATTACAATGTGTATCATTACCACATTTCTGGCATTTCCTTATAGATTGTCCCGAAGATTTATATCTACCCCAAAATACTTACTTTTATTTATGTTTGTAGGGTGGGATCTCAGAAATAGAGAATCCTTAGTCTAACTATCCATGGTTTTCCACCTCATCTCTTATAATAATATGCATGCAAGCACATCATCAATATTTAATGCAGTTGCATTGCTCCTAATAGGTACAACTAGGATATCCCATGAATCTAGAAAAGAGAAAATAGGATAATGCACTTATATTCTTTATAAATTTTAAATTTAGCAGACAACAATTAAATTACCAAAGTGTTAAAGGCATTGAGATTCTCTATCACATAGTTGTTTCCATTCAACCTTGAGATGTATAGCTTCTCTCAAAGAAAATTTGTTTTTAGCAAGGACATAGATTGATACAAATCCCATAACTTATGCAATAAAACCTTAGATATATATTATCCTAATACATTCAATAACACTAAATCTAAAAGGAATAACTAGATCATACACTTTTCCTTCTTTTCAAACCTCATAAGATATTTCGTCACCGTAATCTAGGGCCCAAAACAACCCATTGTTCTTTGTTTACAAGAAATTCTTCGATCTTGTCCTTCTATAGATGAAATATCTAATCATTAAATTTCTCAAACTCTATTATGGAACTACTTGTTATTCTCTTTCACAAAAAATCACCAGTGCATAGCTCTCACTAAAATTATGTTTATCATAGAACTGATATAAAATTTCTCTATCAAGAATGAGCTAAACTAGAGCATCAAAGGTGTCCCCTAAATATATTTGATTACAAATGTTCTGTTTAATCCCTTCCAAGCGAAGCAATGTTATAGATTATTAAGAAAATAGAAAGTAAAACAATGGTACAGATAGAATACACCAAGATTTACCTAGAAATCCTTAAGAGAGAAAACTAGAAAAATTTAGAATCACACCTCTAACTTCTATATTGACTTGACCATTCAAAATACAATATATTGAAATTCCACAACCTCCAAAACCCTAATATATTAACCCAAATTATATTACAAACCTAATCCATTAACTAGGATTATATTACAATGGGCCAAAAACCATTCGTTGAAAAGGAATAAAAGCAAGCCAAAAATGGACCAAGCACCCCTCCCAACCCCCCATAAAAAAAAATAAAATCAAGGCCAACCCTAAACCCCAATAAGGGATAAGGTCCCTCCGTATGAATAGAGGGAGGACCCATCATTCTCCCCCATATTAGTGAAGATATTCTATTTGCATTGGTGTGTCTTAGATATTAGTAAGCAATGGATCTTATATATCTTTGGTATGCACCATGAGGCATTTTTTCAATGTTTGCATTTTACAAAATTTGACTGCAATAGGAATTTTTAAATTTTTTATATGTAGTGCATTTATGTTGGATATTGAAGAGAATTGGCGTGTCATAATGTTTTAAGTGCATTGAAAAAAAACCAATAAAACATATGACCACCCTCTTTTTTTAAAGACAGAGAAGGGAGAAGTTGTTCCACTAAAACATTCACTAATTGGTGTTTTCCTTATAATCTAGACATCATATCCCATCTAACAATGTTTATTTAGCCTTTTTTGAGAGCCATTTATTATGCCTTAAGGTTTCACTTTCTAAGAAATTTTTCCTCACTCTTCCAAGTGTTGATGTTAGTGGTAGCATCAGACAGGTATTTCTGCACAGGTCTATGTGTCTAGACGTGTGGAAATTATCCAAAGCCTTCTACTCCTGAATTTAATTTAGTTAAAGGAATTATTAAAGAATTTTTTTTAATTAATTAATTATGTAATTAGTTAATTGAGTTATTTAAGGAATGTATTAAAAGTACTTAACATGTAATCTTAGCATGCAGTCTAAATCTCAAGTGAGATTAGAAATAGATTGTAACTCACAATTATAAAAGAAAGGATAGGGTGAAGGATAAATAAACTTGACAGGAGTTTTGTTGAGAGAGTCGACACATAGAGTATTGGATCATGAAGGACTATGGTTCAAGATCTTGGATAGGTGAAGAAGTACTTTCATCTAGAAATCATATAGGTCAAGAAGAAGAGAGAACATAGGCATATGCATGTGGGTTTCGATCGAAGGAAGCCATATGATATTGTTGGATCATAAAGAGATTTACATATAGGTTTTCCATACACATATGTGGGTCATAGTGGAGACCATCACAGATATTTGTGGGTCACAAAAGGGAAAGTCACAGATGCCTCAAAAAGCATGCCAAAATTTGTCATACATCAGGTCAAACCTTTCCAAGTTAGTCTGCAGTTGTATTTATCTCAGTGGGCCATTATCCCTGTTATGGGAACCCTGATTTTAGCATAATAAAATCATTCACAATGTTGGTTTTCCCTCTGGGGTTTTTCCATGGGTATCTACCCAAAAATACTAGTGTTCATGTGGCCTTTATTTTGTTTCCTAGTTTATGCTTCTACTGCATGATATTGAGTTGAATATTTCAGTAGTGTATTATTGTTTTGTGAGATGCTAATTTTATTACAGTAAGTAAATCACTAGATAACAAAGTACCTAGTTGCTGGAGTAAGAATATAAACATGGTATTGGAGAACATGTTCTTAAGCGAAGCCATATCAGTACAGGGGAATTTTTCCAGCAACAAGTTATTTCTATGGTAATTCATCAGGTATTAGGGATGACGACAACACCATTGAGAGCTGAATATAGTTTGGATGGAGCATCCAACTTCCTATCTTGGAAAACAAGAGTTACTTTGGCATTGAAGGAGTATGACCCTTGAGAGTTAGTGGATAAAGCAGTTACTCTACCAAAAGATACAACAACTTTAGGAGATCAAAGTAGAGAGGGTCCTCTTGGAGTCAATGAAGGATCATATGACTGCTCACCTAACCGAGAAGATGATAAACAAAGCTATGTTTGATTCCTTGGTAAGTTTATTCCAAAGAAATAAAACGAATAAGAAGATGATCTTAAATAATAAACTCGGATCGGTTCAAATGTCTAGATCATATAATGTTACCATCTATCTCATGAGGATCACATAGGTGCGTGATCAACTTGTATCCATAAGGGAGAAAATAAAGGATGCAGAGATCATGAACATGGAATTGAATGGTCTTCACAAGTCATGGGAACCATTTGTCAAAGTAGTTTGTGCTCGGGAGAATCTCCCATATTGGAAAATACTTTCAGATGATTGCATCTAGGAAGAGACTCAGGAATAGTCTAAAGGAAGCAAGCAAGGAGGTAGTGAAGAGAAATTTACTTTGTTAGTAAGACAAGGAAGGGAAAAGGAAATAGTTCTAGTAAGAAGGGTAGCAGTGATGAAGGACTTGAGTAAAATCAAGTGCTTATCATGTCATAATAATGGGCATTATGCATCTCAATGTCTAGGGAAGAAGAAGAAGGATAATGAAAAGATGTAGACAACAACATCATGAGAGACATAATTTGATTAGTTTGCAACAAAGTTTGAGAAGGATTACTTACTGATTGCTTGCCTTTCTACTAGCACAACAATGAGGAGTGATTGGTTCTTGGATAGTGGTGCATCTCGTCATATGATAGAGGCACAAGACCTATTTATTAGTTTGATGGAGAAGGAATCAAAGGTTCATGTGGAGCTTGGTGATGATTCCAGGTATGCAGTGAAGGGAGAGGGAATACTTATGTTCCATCTTGAGTCATGTAATATACCCCGGTAGTGCCCCAGTTTTAATATGAATTGTAATCATGTTGATAGGTTGGTGAGACAAGTGTATATAAGCTGGTGGGCTTATGTGTTTATTAGGCTAGAGAGCCTAAGTATTAAAGGCCAGGAGCCTAATTTTGTATATGTAATTATGTAGATCATTAATAAAATATAAACATCGTTGCGTGCAGACCGACCACAAAGAAAGAGTGATGGGGGACTAAGCTTCCACAATGTTGGGTAAGGGAGGAGGCTAAGTGTGTGGGCCTAGGAGATAAGCTAGGGGGCTTGCCACTAAAGGGGATAATAATTTATTATTATTTTCTGAAGGCTAAGGTGGACATGTTGAGTGTTTTCCTAAGTTTCTGTAAAGAGAACGTGTGCAAAAGGAAATGCATACAGCTCTAGGAAGACAAGTGTCAACCTGGGTGCATGCATTTAAAACTGATGAGTCAGCCGTGTTTGTGGTGATTCTTCCAACCTCCGCGGGAGTTCGATGGTCATTTAGCCATCTGAAGTATGAACCCGTTTTCCCTCTACAATCGACCTCTACATTGTTTCCTGGTCACGAACCCAGTGAGAACCCATGGGAAAATTGATGGACTGAGCTGCATCTTCCATGAAGCCCGAGCATCCTGTATATGTTTGTGTCATGTGTGTGTCATAATGATTGGTTGTTTTGGCCACACAGTTCATCGACTGAGGGTGGCTTGCTTCCTTCAGTTGTTTCTTACTGAGTCATGTTGTGTCTTAGTGTGGACAGTTTCTGTTTTTGGACGTCCATACCCAATTTCTTGTTTCTATTGTCATCTCTGTGTGAATGAGTGTTGAGCTATTGTTATTATCCTCACTTGGATGGAGCTGAGTTGAGGAGTGTGCTGAAGAAGAGGTTTTTCAGGACCGTGGTAGAAGAGGCAGGTTGTTAGGCCTGTGAGAATCTCTCTCCAGGTGAGAGAGTCTATTGGGAAGTGGTTTTCTCCCAGAGAGAGTCCAAAACCAACTATGAAGCTCTAAGAATTCTTGATCCGGCTTGTTGATGAGACCCAGAGAGGGGGGTGAAGCACCGATGGACTATGCTTATGAAGGTGTATACTCCCGGGTGGAACAACCATGTGGGGAATGAGAGTCCATGAGTAGTGGGCATAAGAAGGCTCCTGAAGAGAATCCTTCAGGTTGCTTTGTGCAGTTTCCTGTGACCTCATCCTAGTCTAGGATTCCCTTGCCTTAGCTGGAGCTTAGTCCCAGCTCAGGGGTGACCCACTACTGAGCATGATGAGTAGTGTGGTCTATGGATGGGAGGTTCATGGAAGGTATTCATGTAGTTGGTAGTGTTATTCCAGTTGAAAGATAAGTATAATTTATCTACTTAATTTTATGTTATGCATAATGCTGGAATGTTATAATGTGTTATGTTGCATGTATGAATTACTGTTAATTCTATTTAAATCTGAATGGTAACAATAACTCTATGTTAAAATGTGTTAATTTGATTTAATGCATATTATAATTATATGTGAATATTCTGTAATAGTGGCATTGCCGGTATCTGTGGAGGGTTGGGATGATATAGTTTGGTATCGTAGCTAAGTCAGAGTTGAGTAGTGGCATTGCCCAGGCTTGTGGATGGTCAGGGATGTTACAAATTGGTATCAGAGCTTTAAAATATAAGTGAAGCGTCTGCGTAGTAGCATTTCCCGGCTTGTGGATGGATGAGGATGTTACAAAATGGTATCAGAGCATGGTTACAACACTGAGCCTGGATGGGCCATGTTAGTAGAAAATGAAGCAAAAGTTTTGAAAGAATTGTTGTCGAAGTAAACAAAATTTGAGTTCAGAGCCAAGGTTTTAACGTCAAACCTGGATGGACTAGATAAGTGGTCATTGGACCCAAAGTTTCAGGTGGAAATTATGTTAAGATGAACCAATTTCGAACCTCAGAACCTTCTTGAGTGCCAAGAAGTTACCTTGGTCATGTTACAAAGATCAGAATGAGTAGTGGTGTCGTAAAACCACGACAAAAGTGGTATTGGGCCACAGAGTGATGTGGACCTTAGGATTTGTTCGGGAGAAGGAGAATCCTTCACGACCGTCAGATCTGGTAGTGTTGCGAGGCAGTTTGCTGTGAATTCCTTTGGAAATCTGCAGAGTAACAAAGTCTGTTTTGCACAGTAGGATCTATTCGGAAGGAAGGGAAATCCCTTATGATCGTCAGATTTGGGGAAGTGCAGAAGGGTTAACCTGGAAGCCCTTTGGACTTCGTGACTTCAGTGAATTCTGATGCCAAAAATAAGAGAAGGGTCGAAGTCTGAAACTCCGAAGTGACGTGGCATGGTGACGTCACTTGGTTTGACATGGACACATGGGTTGTTCACCATGTGTCAGTGGGTTTTGAACCCATAGAAGTTTGAAATTCCATATGAAATGTGACGTGTGACACCCATCTGATTGGGCCATGAATCAACCACTAGTATTCTGCCATGTGGCTTGTCATATGAACTGTGTTAGTGGGGACGAGGTTATGTAATGTAGTTAAAGGTCAGAGGACTCACACTGGAATTGATCATGATACATCAAGATCAATGGCCAAGAGGCATTGCGGGGACCCAAGTTGCACGAGAGTTAATTCTCCAAGGTGGTCCCACAATCCAAAACGTGGTTTCACCGAGGGTTTATGTGTTAGTGTCAGAATAATTGTGGGATGAAAGGAGGGTTAATCCAAACCACCATTGCATGCCCCCACAATTGGAAAACGTTAAGTGATGTGACGTAATGATGTCACTAAAGGTGATTGGGAATGTTCGGAGATTAACAGTTCGGATGCGCGGATGTGAAATTCTCCGAAGTACCAAAGCTTCAAAGTTCCAAAAATCAGATGCCTGAGGTTCCATAGTAAGTGTCATTCATTGAATGCTAAGTAGACATGGATAGTTGATCCACCCTATGTCACAAGTTTGATAATCTAGAACTCTGAGAGATTGTTGTGTGGTGCTTTAAAAACTTTTGAAGTCTAAGGCTCGAGTAAGAGCTTATTGATCTAGTGCTTGGTCACAACCCATGGTCGCGTGGGTTGGGGACTGAGAGAAAGGGGCTAGTGCCCGAAAATGATTATAGAGCCGAGAAGTGCTTAGAAATAAAATGAAATCTGAACGTTTTCTTAAATAAAATTGGTTTGAATGCATAAACTGGTGAAGTATTGAATAAGTTTCAATTGTTTCTCTTCTTTTAGTTTTCAAGTGCAAGCAGTGCACTCTGTCTACAAGGGGTGCGTTGACATAGGTAAGTTAACCTTAGAGAAGCTCAAGAGAGATATCGTTGAACCTTCATTAGCAGAATTGCAAGGAGTGCATAGGAAGAACTCTGTGTTGAGTTTAGAGAGAGAAAGAGTCACTGATAACTCTGTAGGGCTCTATTAGGTGGGCATCGAGCAAGTGAAAGTGTGCATAGAGAGAACTCTTTGTCGATTTTAGGGAGAAGAGTATCAGAGGAAGATACTCACAGAGCTATTGAACACTCTGTAGAAAACGCTCAACAAGCTGTGATTTGAGAAGAAGGTTTATAGGAGGGCATGAAGTTTTCCTTTGAAAGGAAACAGAAGGGCCGAGACCCTTAGGAGACTGAGTAAATCGAAAAGATCAGAAGAGATAACACAAGGAGTGCGTGGGAGACAAAATTATTATAAGTCCTAAAGCTCATAAGAGATAACGCAAGGAGTGCATGGGATACAGACTTATTCTAAGTCCTAAAGCTCAGAAGAGATAACTCTTACGAGAGCGAAGATGAGATCCAAGAGGTGAACTCACAGAAGAAAGGTCAAAGGCCAAAGCCTTTGAACACTAACAAAATATTCCAAGGTGGAAGAAGTCAAAATCTCAGGAGGAGGAGCGACAACAACCGTCAGATCGGTTTTGGGGAGGATCCTGGATCGCTAGATCAGCTTCCAATAGAACAAAGGAAGCACAAAGGAGAGGAACAGATCCCATTCATTAGGTCTGAGCATGAAGGACCAGCAACCGTTGGATTCAGAGGTAAGCATACGAGAATTAACCTTAGTGTGTGCAGGAGATGTGGACTTTTCAAAGTCCCAAAGTCCCAAAGTGATTTGGGACCGTCCAACGTCAAGGAGGACATGTGGCATAATATCCACAACTTCAGAAGTTTGTGAACAAGGAAGAGGAGAAACATCTGAAGTAAATCTTGGTTGTCGATCTAAAAGTGGATGCGTGGTACCAGATCTGGAACTTTGGGTACGGAGCACTCCGGAGGAAAGCAGAGGATGAAAGAACTGAAGTCCCGAAGGAGATCTTGATCATTGATCGAGGAGGAGGTTGAAGGACCATTGATCTGGTCTTGGTTGGAAAGAGCCGAAGTTCCGAAGAGAATCAAGGCCGTTGATTTGGAGAGGACGCGTGACAGAAGATCTGTCACTCCACAGAAATTCAATCCAGAGATTTGTGTGTGTGGAGATGTGAGAAATCCCGAAGGCCGGAGAGCCATAGTTCATCAGAACCTTCTGATTGTTGAGTACAGGTGTCATTAGATATTCCACTCCGGAGGGCCGAAGAGCCGAAATCAACCGTAGTCGTTGATTTGGAAGGGAGATACGTGTTGACAGATCGTGTAGATCTAGGATCGCGTGTGGAAGGATGATAGATATCATCCATTGATCACGGATCATCACCAAGGGATTGGATATTAACGGACGAGCTGGATTATGGGGCCAGAACTTGCTCGGATGTTAAAAATCTGAAAGCAGGATGCAATTTAATCCACGGTTTTAGAAAAAGGATACATGGCAGCTGGAGGTGAACTGTGGGGTGAAAAGAGGGTTGGTATAAAACCACTCTTGCCCATGCCCGCAATCACACACTTACGTGAGTTCATATCCCACGGTCTTATGAAGGAAAGGGCTAATACAAAATGAGCTAGCGCCTGAAACTTGACATTTCACTAGCATGCAGGAAGAGCTCATAGGTTCCAGAGAACCTTCGCCTAAAGGAGAAAAGGGGGTATGTGTATAATTGTTTTGGGTTCAATCACGAGCCTGAAGAGTCAATTTGACTCAGAAGAGTTGAAATATCCTTTGACAGGGAGGTCAGCAGACCCCGCTGAAATAGGGGCACTATGTTGAAAGTGCTCATGGCAGAAATAGTCATGGACAGTGATCACAGTGGGAGAAAAAGAAGATCCAGGAAGTCGGGAAGAATTGTAGACTTTTGGATTCAGCAAGGAAAATTTTTATAGGGAGAAAGAAGTTGTTGCATTTTTTATGGGAGAAAGTATGTTATGACTTGTTGAGTTAGCCAGAGGAAAGAATGCTTGCAGTTTTGCAAGTGTTGTTGGTGATGTTGTTGCATAAGGAGTGAAGAAACATAAAGCTGAAGTGTTGGTTATAAGTTGATAAAAGAAGCATGAAAACGTCTACTGCTATCAGACTTTCAGGTAGTATAAAATTTATTAATAGTAGTCATGCAGGTATGAGTTTGTATTACTCTTTTTGCATAATTTCTGAAAGGAAATTTTGGTAAGAATTTCCTCAGCCAGAGTTATTTTATAAAATCACAGGGTTATATTATAGAATGCATACCAATAGATGTGGTAAAGGCTGGAGGCCTGTATTAATTCAAATATTTTTATCTTCTGAATGCACACACTGACATAGTAGAATGTCATGTTAATTTGGTTATCGGGTAATAACCAAAGAATTAAAGATAAGAACTGGTTATAGGAATGAATGCCAGTAAGCTAGTCATGTATGAGATCAGGACTTAGTTGGATATGGAAAGGTATGGATATGGAAAGGTTATGAGCCACACAGGTACTAAAAGCTTCCTACTTTTAAATAAAACTTGGGCTGCAACCTTTTTGCTAACACTAATGAACACCACTAAATTATATTCTTGGTGTAATGTTCAGGTCGAAAAGGAAGGCATCCAATTAATTGGGAAGACAATAGGAAGTGTGTGGAGAATGTGTCAACACATTGGGCAGAATTCCAACTTATGGATGGTGAGATACATGACTGAGATAAAGAGAATTATGTAAATCAATACAAGGGTGAACTAAATAAATAGGCATTGAGAGTTGTACTTGTGTCTAGTAAGGGGCAGAGTTGCACTCATACATGATGGAATTGTATACTTAAATGCAGTTTGCTGAATGCATTTTGTGAGTGCATGTATATATGTTTTTGGAATGGAAATAATTATACTAATGGCTGAAATGTTGCTAACTCGTGAATTTGAGAACATTTTAGGAACTGTTAAACATTGCAACAGGAAAGTTGCAAGCCAAGTAGTCACAAGAATAGAGACTACCGAAAATTTTATGTTTAGAAAATTGAAATAATAGACTCATCGTTATTAATTATGAACATGCATATGCATAGAATGATGAGTCATTCTATTTGGTTAATTTGTTTGGTAATGGTGATTGAATTGCTAGGTGCAGGAAATTCCAAGTTCTCTGCATATGGTTCTATACATATTGCAATTGAATTATGATGTACAAGAAATACTAACAATTGTTGGCAGTATGCAAGATGAAGCCTTGCAGGAAAATAATATGCAGTTTAGTTCTTGTGGAAAACCACAAGGAAGGTTGCAATCGTAATTTGGCAACAACCAAGATGATTTATGAAATAGAATTTCATGTTTTGGGGATAAAAGTTGAATTACCTTTCGAACGAATTGGAGTTCCTAAATGAATTATTTTATGTTTTCTCATGATAACTGCATGTGGGTGATGCAGATGAGATGTTGTGGATTAAATTTGGAATGTTGACTACAAAAGGTAGCTCGGGGAAGCTGCTGATTGGAAATCTCTGAGGGTAGTTGGAACTCCAGGAGCCACGGTGCTCTGAGACTTTCTGAGCCAGCCTATTGCTGAAGCCCAAGGAAAGGAAGGTGTAACAATCGATGGATTGTGTGACAGTGAAGGTGTACACTCCTGATGTGGGACAGGCATGTGGGGAATGAGAGACCATTGGTTGGAGTGCTGCTGAGGTTTGAATGGTTGGAGTGTTGTCGAGGTTTGGTACCTTGGCCTAGACCATGTGGATATGGATTGTGGACCATGGCTATCTTGGGAATCCATGGTCCCAATGGAGTCATAACCCTTCTCAGTGGTGAAAGGTCTTCTAAAATCAAAAGATAAGTACAATTATGTATTTATTTTATGTTGTGTATCTTGTATACAGGTTATAATGTTATTAGAATTACCTATATATACATATATATACATTTCATATATGATTGCATTACCTACATCCATGAATATACATAATGTTTTTCATATTTCATTGCTTAATAAATATATACCTAATGCTAATCATGTAATCGATTGGAATGTGATTCAGGTGGAGCAAGAAGGCATCTTGCAAGTGCATCAGGTGCGCATATTGGACTAGAAAAACTAGCAGCTCCATAATCGATCCATAGGGATTGTAAAGGTCCAGTGGACCTCGTACATTCCTGAGGATGTGACATGGGAGCATGAGGATGTTGTGCGGGAAGAATACCCACATCGTTTTGAAGATTTTGGAAATATTGATGATGTTTTGTAAAGAGTTGCA
Organism: Picea mariana; assembly: GCA_032191745.1. NCBI lineage: Eukaryota > Viridiplantae > Streptophyta > Pinopsida > Pinales > Pinaceae > Picea > Picea mariana. Next base: position 262,072 of record JASDQU010010804.1, on the reverse strand, counting down.
CTGAGGACAGTGAAAAAATAAGGGGAGGGGATTGTAATATCCCCCGGTAGTGCCCCAGTTTTATTATGAATTGTATTCATGTTTATAGGTTGGTGAGCCAAGTGTATATAAGATGGTGGGATTATGTGTTTATTAGGCTGAAGAGCCTAAGTGTTAAAGGCTAGGAGCCTGATTTTGTATATGTAATTATGCAGATCATTAATACAATATAAACATTGCTGCGTGTAGACCGACCACGAAGAAAGACTGATGGAGGACTAATATTCCATAAGGTTGGGTAAGGGAGGAGGCTAAGTGTATGGGCCTAGGGTCTACGCTAGGGGGATTAACTCTAAAGGGGATAATAATTTATTATTATTTATTGAAGGCTAAGGTGAAGATGTTGAGTGTTGTCCTAAGTTCCTCTAAAGGGAAAGTGTGCACAAGGAAATGCATGCAGCTCCAGGAAGACAAGTGTCGAACAAGGTGCATGCAGTTAAAAATGATGAGTCAGCCATGTTTGTGGTCATTATTCCAACCTTCATGGGAGTTCACTAGTCATTCGAACATCTGAATTCTGAACCCATTTTGCCTCTGCAATCGACCTCTGCGTTGTTTCCTGGTGACGAACCCAGTGAGAACCCATGGGAAAAACGACGGACTGAGACACGCCTTTTATGAAGCCCGAGCATCCCGTATATGTGTGTGCTGTGTGTGTGTCATAATGGTTGGATATTATGGCCACACAGTTCCTCGACTGAGGGTGGCTTGCTATTTTCGGTTGTTTCTTACTGAGCCATGATGTGTCTTAGTGTGGACGGTTTCCTTTTTTGGACGTCCATACCCAATTTCTGGTTGGTACTATCATCCCTGTGTGAATGAGTGTTGAACCGTTGTTGTTATCATCACCTGGATGGAGCTGAGTCGAGGAGTGTGCTGAAGAAGCGGGTTGTCAGGCCCGTGGTAGAAGAGGCAGGTTTTTAGGCCTGTGAACATCTCTCTCTAGGTGAGAGATTCTGCTAGGAAGTGGTTTTCTCCCAGAGAGAGTCCAACACTAGCTAAGGAGCTCTCAAAATTCCTTATCTAGCCTATTGCCAATACCTAGAGAGGGAGTTGAATCACCAATACACTATTCTTGTGAAGTTGTATACTCCCGGGTGGAACAGGCATGTGGGGAATGAGAGTCTATGAGTAGTGAGCGTAAGAAGGCTCCTGGAGAGAATCCTTCTGGTTTCTTTGTGTAGTTTCTTGTGACCTCAGCCTAGTCTAGGATTCCCTTGCCCTGGGTGGAGCTTAGTCCCAGCTTGGGGGTGACCCACTGCTGAGCATGATGAACAATGTGGTCTATGGCTAGGAGGTTCATGGAAGGTCTGCATGCAGTTGGTGGTGTTATTCTAGTTGAAAGATAAGTATAATTTATCTGCTTAATTTTATGTTATGCATAATGCTGGAATGTTATCATGTGTTATGTTGCATGTATGAATTGTTGTTAATTCTATTTAAATCTGAATGGTAACAATAACTCTATGTTAAAATGTGTTAATTTGATTTAATGCATATTATATTTATATGTGAATATTCTGTAGTAGTGGCATTGTCGGTCTTCGTGGAGGGCTGAGATGCTACAGTTTGGTATCGCAACTAATTCAGAGCTGAGTAGTGGCATTGCCCAGGATTTTGGATGGTCGAGGATATTACAAGTCAGCAGGTTCGTTATATTCCCATGTTGTGCTTTGCATACCAGGTTTGAAGAAGAAATTGTTTTCAGTCTCAGTTATGGAGGACATGGGTTTTTATATCACTTTTCATAAAGGGAATGTACTCATACATATAGAGAAATCTATTCTGGACAACACAATGGTCATTGGTTTTAGAGAGGGAACCTTATATAGGTTGCAAGGTAAGATTTTTTAGGATTTGGTACACAATAATGAAAACCTATGTGATTTGTGGCACGGGAGGTTGGGACACCTACACTATAGGGAATTTTCAATTATGAGGGAGATTGTTACAAGTCTTATAGAGTTCAGTATTGAGTAGAAGGGAATGTGTAGAGGGTGTGCACTTGGAAATAATTACAAGGATACTTTTCCAGGAAGCAAGAGTAGGTACAAGGGGATCTTGGATCTTATCCATTTAGATGTGAGTGGCCTAATGTTAGTAGAATCATTATAGGGATCATCATACTATGTGATGTTTATTGATTATATTTCTAGGAAAACCTGGATATTCTTTATGAAGACCAAGGATGAGGTCTTCAGTCGGTTCAGAGAGTTGGGGGCTCAGATAGAGAACCATACAGGGATGAATATTAAGTTCTTGAGTTCAGATAATGGGGGATAGTACACCTCTAATGATTTCAAGGATTTATGCAATGAGGTAGGGATCAATAGGGAGTTGAAAATCTCATGCAACCCTCAACATAATGGGGTTGCATAGAGAAAGAATCAGTCCATAATAGGTTCTTCCAAGGCTATGATACATGATCATTAGTTCCCCATGCTTTTTTGGGAAGAGGCATGTAATAAGATGGTGTATGTGTAGAACATGATGTTGGAGTTACTTCACACAAACCTAGGATATCTTTTTCCTATGTTTATTAGTCATTATTCAGTCTCCTATATTTTAGGAAGAATATTCCTCTAAGGAGAATATTCTCTTCAGTTTTCACTTTAGTTTGATTAGTTGAGTGGAGTCTAGATGCTACATTGGGATTATAACCATGAAATATTGGGATCATCACCAACTAATGTGCATTTTCCTCGGGATCATCACTTGTATATCGAATTACCCATGATTCCATTATCTCCTCCTCACTTCACTTTGTTTCAGTCAATTAACTGAAGACTGATAGACTAGTTAACTCAGCTAGGTGGAAGTTCACTTCTGTAACTTCCCGAGAGACTAGACTAGGTGGCAGTTTACTCCCGTAACTGCTGGTGTGTGTCCATATCACTCTAGAACACCACTATGGCGCATTGGATTCTCCTCCAGTGTGCATTGGTTGATTTATACAGAGTATATCATGTGTAAATTATCATTCATTCATTTGGTTAATGAGAATTCTTCCATTCTTTCTCTCTTGCTTCTCTTTTATTTTATTTTCTATGCCACCGTGTATGTTAATTCCCAGCTAGATCTATTCTTTGTAGGTTCAACACATTTACATGGTATCAAATTCGACAGACTTCTAGGGAAAATATACACCAAATTATTTTTGTAGGTACCGAAGATTGAAGACAACAGAAAAATGGAATTTTTGAAAGAATTCATTCTTACACCTTACAATTACTTTGCATGAAAGGAGAAGATAATAATGCATCTTTGAAGTAGAGGATTGTATAGGTTAACCATGAACACAGAGATAGAACCAACATCATCCATAGAAAAATACAAGTATCTAAATCGAATGGATGAATCATTCATAACAATATGCAATCTAATTTCTCCTGAACTTATGTTTCACATATCCTCTTGTAAAACCCCCAATGAATCCTAGACCACCATGGAAGGGATTTTTTGCAAATAGGATGAGATAAGGGGATACATGCTCGAGGTGGAATTGCTCACATTGGATCCAAAAATCTTTGACAATCTCCAAGATTTCTTTACCAAATATAAGGATTTGCTATCGCAACTCAAGGCTTGTGGGGTTGATAAATCTAAGGAGGAGAAACAAATGGTTCTCACCATTCTCTCCAAACTTGGTCCAGAATACTCAATGTTTGTATCCACATTTCATTTAGTAAGATTCACATCTGGATCTACCTAGAAGATACCTTCTCTTGAGGACTTTATCGAGTCTCTGACACAAGAGTAGAGCAAGCTCATCAACATGGGAAAAATCAAAGCCTCAAAGGTACATGCACTTACTATGCAAGATTGCGGCGGTAATCAATCTCAGAAATATAAATATAAATACAAAAGGAAAGAAAATGAAAATCCGAAGAAGGAAGGGTACTCAAAACCCTTCAACGATGCCTCCAGATCCAAAGGTGGAAAGGGAATAAAATGAGAGAAATACTCTTACTGCCATAAAGGATTGCATCCAAAATCCACATGTATGTAGAAATAGATATATTTAATGACACAAATACTTCAGAAAACCAAACTTGGAGATCCCATCCCCGAGGGTGCCAAGAAGAAGAATCCAAAAGATCAGAATCCCAAGAAAGGAAATTCTAGCCATGCTTTTATTGCCATCAACTCCTCTCCCGATTCTTGGATCATAGATTTAGGAGCATCACACCACATGGCTTCCAAAACAGAGGTCTATTATTCATTAGATGCATGAAAAGGTCCTCCTATTCTTATGGTGGATAACTCTCCAGTCAAGGTCACCTGCAAAGGAAGGATTGAACTCACAAATGGAAGCTTCGAGAATGTGTTGCACGTTCCCAAACTTTCTGTCAATATTTTCTCAATGTATCAGATGAATAAATTCGACACTATAAATATATTCTTATTCACACTTGATGCAGTGGATATCTATGACATGTAAACCAATTCCAGGGTTTCTACCAGTGAGGTTAATCATCAATCTAGACTCTACACATTTTCTAAATTTATTGAACCAGATTTTTCACTACTAATTACCCATACTGTTGAAAGAAGTAGGATATGGCATGAAAGGTTTGAGCATTTAAATTTCAGATATATGCAACAAATTAGAAAACAAGGAATGGTTGATGGTCTACCCGACATCTACTTTTCCAAAGGAATTTGTGAGGGATGTGTTCTTGGAAAACACCCTCAAGAGAAATTAGACAAAGGAAAGACTCAAATATCTTCCTCTCCTTTAGATCTGATCCATAGTGACCTCATGGGCCCTTTTCCACATCCATCAATCAACAAAGAAAGGTACAAGATCATTTTTTTTGATGATTTCTCATGCTTCACATGGATTTTCTTTCTTAGGCAAAAATCAGAGGTCTTTCAACACCTCAAAGATTTCAAAGCCCTTGTTGAGACACAGTCATGAAAGAAAATCAAAATCTTTCGAATTGATAACATGGGAGAGTATGTAAACCATGAGATCCATAATATTTGTCATGAGGCAGAGATTCAGTTGCAGCACATGGTTCCCTATACTCCAGAACAAAACATAGTTGTTGAGCGAAAAAATAGATCTCTAAAAGAGATGGCATCTTGCATGCTACATGCAAAGTCACTTCCAAAAATATTATGGTCCAAAGCACTTAATTGTGCAACCTACATCCAAAAAAAATATCCCCATAGATATGTCAAGTATAATACCCCCTACAAGGCTTGGAGCGACCTCAAACTGGAAATGACCCACTTTCATATTTTTGGTTCACGTGCATGGTCACATATTCCATATGAAAAGAGGAAGGCACTTGATCCACAGAGCATAGAGTGTATCTTTGTTGGATACCTCGACGGTGTGAAGGGATATAGACTTATTGATCTTTCCTTGGAATGACTCATGATTGAGCGAAGTGTCTGATTTGAGGAAAGTGTCTCGGATGTAACTCAGTATCTGAATGAAGACACTTTTGTTCTTCCACCTATTAGATATGATGAACATGCACATGCCGACTCTTATTCAGATGAGAGTTCTGATTTAGAGGATTCAGATGATTTAGATACAGAGTCAGTACAATAAGATGCAGAGTCAATGCATGCAGATGCAGATGTAGAGCCAGAGTAGAGGCCCAAGTGGGCTCAGACTACTCTTCAGGATGAAGGGGATATTTATGGGGATCCAGCTAATACTAGGAGGACTCAATTTGATTTCGAGGAACCTCATCTTGCACTCACTGCCACTTAACCATTTCCACTCAGGAATATTTTCTTGGTTCAGTCTTCATATCCACATTATTATGGAGAGGATGTTGGAAATCCCTTTTGGGAATTCATCATGTAGGAGGAGTACAACTCCCTCCTCGAGAATGATACTTGGGATCTGGTTCCCCTTCCTTCAGGAAGGAAACTTGTCAGGCGCAGATGGGTCTATAGGACCAAGAGTATAGCGGATAGATAGATTAGCAGATACAAATATAGGCTAGTTGCCAAAGGATTTTAGCAGGTGCATGGCATTGACTATGATGATACCTTCACTCTAGTAGTGAATATGGATTCCATATGTTTGACACTTTCAATTATGACAACCAAGGGATGAGAATTCCATCATATGGACGTGAAGAATGCATTTATTCATGGTGATATCTATGAGGAGATCTATACGGAGCATCCCTAGGGATTTATGCATCATTCATCTTTGGTCTGTGGATTGACAAAGTCTCTTTATGGCCACAAGCAGGTTCTGAGGGCATGGCATGCTAATATGGACTCCTACCTACTTTCACAGAACTTTGTACATTGTAAGTCAGACCCTAATGTTTACATGATCAGGATGGTTGACTCACTTCTACTCCTAGTTTTGTATGTTGATGATTTGTTGATCACCGGTTACTCGAATTCAATGATTTTTTTCGTCAAGAGGATTCTTCATGACAGGTTCTTGATGATGGACATGCGTCTGCTACACTTCTTCCTTGGACTTGAGATCAATCAGGATGCATTAGAAATCAAACTGTCTTAGGCCAAGTATGCACAATATCTCCTTGAGATATTTCACATGATAGAATGCAAGTCTGCTCTGACTCCTTTCCTATTAGGATTCAAACTTGAGGATGGAGGGACACTCCACTGGTTGACAACACACTGTACAAATAGCTAGTGGGGAGTTTTTTTTATCTCACACACTCTAGACTATACCTCTCATATGCAGTTGGTGTAGTCTCGAGGTTTATGCAGGAGCTGCATGAGCTACATTAGAAGGTTGAAAAGCATATCCTTCGATACATATAAGGAACCATCACCTTTGGGATCCAATATTCAGTAGAATCTACATCGGACCTCATCAGGTTCACTTATTCTGACTAGGATGGATTTAACATTGACCACAAGTCCACACCTATTTACTCACTCTGTCTTGGCTCTGGGCCTATCTGTTGGTCGAGAAAGAAGCAATCTGTTATTGATCTATCTTTAACCAAGGTAGAGTACATAGGATTAGTTAACATAACCATCAGGATATGTTACTACAACATTTTCTCACTGAGTTGGGAATTCAGTTTCATTGACCAATCGTCATCTGGTGTGACAACCAAAGCACTCTGAAGTTCTACAAAGATCTAGTTTAGAGGCAGTGAACGGAGCACATTGAGATCCACATGCACTAATTATGGGACTCAATACACAAGGGGGTCATTGACCTGCAATTATGTCCTTCACTAGAACAAACTTCAGACATCTTCACCGATATCTTCACTCAAAAAAGTTCCATTCTCTGCACAGTCGTCTTGGAGTGAAGGACACAGTTTCCTAGCAACTGTTAGTTCTTCTTTTTACATACATTGTACCTCAAG
>JASDQU010010804.1:242016-254688 GCA_032191745.1 Picea mariana | reverse complement strand
CTCTTTCCTCACTTTATTTCAATGTATCTTTTGTATTTTGGTACGTAACATGGCCTCGTTGTGGGGACCCATTCTTTATTTTCACCATAGTGATGTTTAGGGGGTGTGTTGGAGTTACTTCACACACACCTAGAATTTATTTTTCCTAAGGTTTTTCCTATGTTTATTAATCATTATTCAGTCTCCTATATTTTAGGAAGAATATTCCTCTAAGGAGAATATTCTCTTCATTTTTCACTTCATTTTGATCAATTGAGTGGAGTCTAGATGCTACATTGGGATTATCACCATTCATCATTGGGATCATCACCATCTAATGCACATTTTCCTTGGGATCATCACCAGACTAGTGCATTACCCATGATTCCCTGATGTCCTCCTCATTTCTCTCTCTTTCATTCATTTAACTTAACACTGATAGACTAGTTAACTTAGCTAGGTGGAAGTTCACTCTTGTAACTACCCGAGAGACTAGACTGGGTGGCAGTTTACTCCTGTAACTATTGGTGTGTGTTAAGATCACTCTAGACCACCACTATGGTGCATTGGATTCTCCTCCAATGCGCATTGGTTGAGTTATACATAGTATATCATGTGTAAATTATCATTCATTCATTTGGTTAATGAGAATTTTTCCATTCTTTCTCTCCTACTTCCATTTTCTTCAATTTTTTCTACAACTGTGTATGTTAATTCCCAACTTGCTCTATTATGTGCAGGTTCAACAAATTTACACAGGAGTGTTCATAGGATATTGAGGTACACGACTCTAGAGGAGGAATTCTCAGGGGTGAAGCCATAGATAGGACATTTGAAGATTTCTTTTGTCCAGTTTACATTTATGTGTCAGTGGAGAAGAGGATAAAGTTGGAGCCTTCAGGATAGAATGATATATTTTTAGGGTACAGAAAGACCTCAAAGGTTTATAGGATCTTCATTCAAGTGTAGAGGAAGACAAGTGTGAGAAAATATGTGAAGTTTGAGGAGAAATTAACATCTAGGAGTACTCATGAGTCATCAACAGTGACAGAGGACAAGGAGCATCAAGATTCGAAGGATGAAAAACAATCAACAGTTTAGAATTTAGGTGGAGAGGAGGAGTTATCCCATTCCAATCCTATCAGGAGACCCAGGTGGCTAGTACAAAATATGAGGGATGTTGGTGAGGATATTAGGAGTGTGATCAGAGAGCGCAGATCTATGAAGAAGTTTCTAAACTATATGGCACTTATGAATGGTATCATTGATGTTGAACCTTCCTGTTTTGAGTAATTAGCAGATCAATAGGTATGGAAGGATTCCATGGTAAAGGAGTACACCTCTATTATGAGGAATTATGTTTGGGACATAGTGCCAAGAGAGAATGGGAAGTCCATTGTGAGTTCCAAGTGGCTCTAGAAGATCAATCATGCTGCAGATGGTATCTTAGAGAAGTTCAAGGTGATTTTTTTGGTGAGAGGGTTCTCCCAGAAAGAGGGAGTGGACTATGAGGAGACATTTTCTCCATTCGCCAGGTATGATTCTATTAAAGATGTTATTTCTAGTGCTTCAGTTATGAAGTGGAGGATACACCAAATGGATGTGAAAACAACGTTCCTCAATGGGATAATTGAGGAGGAAGTATAAATAGAGCAACCTCATGGATTTGAGGTACATGGGATTGATTCTCATGTGTGTAGGCTTAATAAAGCATTGTACAAACTCAAAAAGGCATCCAAGGCATGTTATTCTAGGATCAATGGACACTTGCAGAGTATGTTATTTACCAAGAGTGAGGCAGATCCTAACTTGTGCTTCATACTTGTTGGAGAGGATCCTCTCATTTTGGTTCTGTACATTGATGATTTATTTCTCACAAGTGTAGAGGATCTTATTGCAGGGTGCAAAGCATGTTTCTCTAGTGAGTAAGATATGAAGGGCATTGGATTGATGAATTATTTATTGGGGTTAGAGGTATGACATGTATCAAAAGAGATATTCCTTGGATGAGAGAAACATACAGTAGAGATGTTGAGGAGATTCAGGATGGAGGAATATAAACCAATGGCTACACCTATGATTACCAATATAAAGAATACTGAATATTCAGATTTAGAGTTGACAGATCCTAGGATATACATGCAACTGGTAGGGTACTTGATGTATTTGGTCAACATCAGACCAACTTTTTTTTTTTGATGTGAACACCTTGAGTCAGTTCATGGTAGAGCCAAGGAAGGTGCATTGGATGACAACAAAGCATGTGCATAGGTACTTGAGAGGTACAATGGTGTATGGAATGAGATATCTTGGAGGATATGGAGTAGAGTTGTAGGGATATACAAACCTGGATTGGGTAGGTAGTGAAATAGACAGAAATATCACCTCGGGGTGCTACTTCAGCTTGGGATCAACAATGATTACTTTGTTTAGTAGGAAGAAGAAATTTTTAGCACTCAGTTCAGAAGAGATAGAGTATATGGAAGCGAATATGGATAAATGTGAAGTCATTTGGCTTCACAAATCACTTATAGGTTTATTTGGTTAGGAGTTGGAGCCTATAGTGATATACTACAATAACAATATTTGTATCAAACACTCTGAGAATCCAATATTCCATGACAGGTCCAAACATATTGATATGATATATCACTTCATTCAAGATAAGATCCAGAAAGGAGCAGTGAAGCTTCAATATATTTCCATAGATGAGCAGGTTGTAAATACTTTGACCATTCCCTTGGAGAAAGGGAAGTTTGTATTCTTCAGAGATAGACTTAGAGTGGTGCATAATACCTTCCTCACTAAGAGGGATTGTTTATGTTAGTGGTAGCATCATACAGGTATTTCTGCACAGGTCTATGTGTCTAGACATGTGGAAATTGTCCAAAGCCTTCTACTCTTGAATTTAATTTAATGTTATTAATTAATTATGTAATTAGTTAATTGAGTTATTTGAGGAAAGTACTAAAAGTACTTAACATGTAATCTTAGCATGCAGTCTTTGCATGCAATCTAAATCTCAAGTGAGATTAGAAATAGATTGTAACTCACAATTATAAAATAAAGGCTAGGGTGAAGGAGAAAGACACTTGATATGAGTTGTGTTGAGAGAGTCGACACATAGAGTATTGGATCACGAAGGAACATGGTTCAATATCTTGGATAGGTGAAGAAGGAATTTCATCTAGATATCATACATGTTAAGGAGAAGAGAGAACAAAGGCATACACAGGTGGGTTTCGGTCTTAGGAAGAAACATGAGAGTGTTGGATCGTACAAATCTTTCCATACACATCCATAGGTCATAGTGGAGATATTCGTGGATATCTATGGGTCATATAATGGAAAGTCGTGGATACCTCAAAAAGAGTTCCAGAAGTGGTATTGCAATAGTTCAAAACTTTCCAAGTTAGTCTACAGTTGTATTTCTCTCAGTGGGCCATTATCCCTGTTACAAGAGCCTTGATTTTAGCATGATAAAATCATTATCAACACTAGTTTTCCTCGTGGTTTTTTTCCAGGGGTATCTACCCAAAACTATTGGTGTTCATGTGTGCTTGATTTGGTTTCCTATTTTATGCTTCTTCTGCCTGATATTGAGTCAAGTATTTCAATAGTGTATTAATTGTTTTGTGAGATGCTAATCTGAGTACAGTAAGGAAATCACTAGATAACAAAGTGCCTAGGTGTTGTAATAGAATTTCAACACTAAGCTACATTCTATACTTGTTTGGTGGTAGTACTCCACCTTCATGGGTTTCCTTGGTTTAATACATTGTTTAATGTTGTCACCCATGTTCTTCCCTCTTTAGGATTAGGAATCCATATAGTTTACATCTTAGATAAATCCTCTTGCTTTCCTCTTGTCCTATTGTGATCATGTTTCCCCAAACTCCTGAGTGGTTTGTATTCATTTGGTTTATCGATTTTTTCTTCATCGTATATAATTGTCCTTTTGTTTCATCCATGAATTGAAGAGCCTCTTCATTTTACACCTCCATTCATTACCCCATCAATGGAGACCCGGCCTAGGAAAAAAAAAACAATTTCTATCATATGTAACCATTCTTTCCACACATGCAAGTCATAATTTCATGGTCACATTTTGGGAATCCATGTCCTTGATTGAAACATGTCCAAATTATTTTAGTATTTATAAGAGAAACATAGATTCTTTTATTCTTAATAAGAGAAAACATAAAAAACATTAATAAAAAATTCAAGAACCCAAAATGAGGGAATTATCAATTCTTGGATTTTAAATATTCAACATTGTTTTTTTTTTATGGAAGTAGTATTTGTCACCCCAAAATGGAGGATCCTCATTGAATTACATTTGTCATATATGATTGCCAATTAAATCCCATCATAGTGCCTTGCAGTCTTCCTTTCTATTGGAATTATTGTAATTGATGTCAAAAGATTAATGTTGTCATCAATGACATATTTCAGCATTACAATACATATAAATTTCCAAGTTTGATTTATATATATATTCTTACAAGTATATTGGAAATGGGGTGCATGTGAAAAATTAAAAATTGAAATGGTGATTTCAAACCCATGGGTTTGGGGTATTTTCTCATGGAGTTGGGAATTAATTATTTAATTAATGGAAATGTTTGTTCATGAAGATTTATGAAAAAGTATAAAAAGAGAAAATATTGAGAGAAAGTGTGCGTGTGAAAAATGGATTAGAAAAGATTGAATATCATTTCAAAAGGGAAGAGTTGCGAAATCAGTTTCGGGTCATCTTGGAATTTTCACGATAATTTTTTTGATAGGATGTTTCAGAACTTGAAATTTTGAAGAGATGGAGGCAATATTGTAATGTACATGTGATAAAAATTTCATATGTTGGTTCACTATAATTTCATAGATATGAATTGTGGAGGTTAGGGTTCCTGAATGCTCCTGAAATCAATTTCAAATATGTTGGCTTGAAAATTTCATTATAAATTATTTTATGGGATGTTTCAAAACTTGAAAGTTTGAATATATGGATAAGAAATATTGGTGTACACATGGTAAAAATTTGAGATGCTTGTTCACTATGATTTCATAGATATGCCATGTGGAAGTTAGGGTTCCTGAATGCTCCTAAAATCAATTTCAAACAGGTCATCTTGACACTTTCACTATAACTTATTTTCTAGGACCTTATAGAACTTGAATTTTGAAGACATGATATCTTGGTGGTAAAAATTCCATATTCGGGTTCGCTATATGTTTGGGGATATGCCCTATGGAAGTTAGGGTTCATGAATGCTCCTAAAATCGGTTTCAAACATGTCAGTTTGGAATTTTCACTATAACATATTTTCTAGGACACTTCAAATTGTTAAATATTTACATAATAGAGGATACATACATAATTACCTTAGGTAAAAAATCCATATGTTGTTTCGTTGTACTTTCTATATATTCTCTGTTGAAGTTAGGGCTTTTGAATGGTTTTGAGATCAGTTTCAAACAAGTCAGTTTGGAATTTTCACTATAACTTTTTTTCTAGGACTCTTTAGACTATCAATTGTTTACAAAATGGAGGAGAAATATAGAAGTACCTTAGGTAAAAATTGTAGATGTTGTTTTTTTGTACTTTATGTGATATGCTCTATGGATGTTAGGGTTTTTGAATGGTCTTGAGATCAATTTCAAACATGTGAGATTTGCATTTTCACTATACCTTATTTTCTGGGACTCTTGAGACTGTCAAAAATTGAGATAATGGAGGAGAGATATAGAAGTACCCAAGGTAAAAATTTTAGCATCATATTTGTAGAACTGGATACATGGCATGCTATAAAGTTTTTTTTCTTGGGAAGAGGCCCAACACAACAAGATTTGGAAAGGTTACCATTTGGAAATTCAAATTTTGTTCAAACCTGGTAAATACATAATTGGTGGGAAGAACTAGTGAAGGTAGAAGTAGTGAGTAGACTTGGTGAATCTAGAAGCCACAAGTATACCTGGTGAAGAAAATAGTAGCAAGAAGAGTCAGTGAAGGTTAGTGAAACTCACAAAAAAATATTGTTGTCTCTTTCTAAGTTGGTTCTTAGCGGTGGGGATTGGTGTCTATGAATATTTATAAGTGTAGGTTAGTTCCTACTAGGATTTCTACTGATGGGGATTGGTGTCTCCAGTAGCTTGGTTCCTATAGATATTTATAATAGTAGGTTTGTTCCGACAAATAATTATAAATAAAGGTTTCATGGTTCTCTTAAGAAAGGGTTTCCATGTAAATAGTTAGTTCCATGTTCTATAGCTAATAGATCTCATATGTTATTGTTTTCTTATGGTTGATGAATGTTTGGAAAATAAAAATAATTCTTATACTAATTCACTCCCCCCTCTCAGTATAAGTTTCTGATCAACAACTGGTATTAGAGCATGTTCCTTTGGAAATAGTCTAAGCACTGGATGGTAAATCTCAGGGGAACACATGTAAATGGAAACTAATACTTTGGAAAATGAATGCAAAGGGAAATAAATGATGGATTTAGAAGAGGAACAAAATGACAAAATAGATGTAGAAGTAGATATTAAACAAGAACTCATTTTTGCATTAAGATAAATAAATAAGGTTAAGAAAAATAATTTGAAACAAAAGGAGCATCTGCAGAAATATAAAGAGGAGGATCATGATTCAAAAGAAAAAATGTCACAAATCCTTGAATAAATAGATAATACAATTAATAGCTTAAAGATTCAACTAGAAGAGGAAAAAATATGGAAGAGTGGTGAGAATACAACTGAAGGAAAAGGAATAAAATTGTGAGAAGCTAGATGGTGAAATTGTTTCCTTAAGAAAGGAATTGGAGAATTCAACTGCTCAGTTGAATATAAACTTGAAGTTTGAAAACAACACTGAAATATTATATTATATCATCAAATTCCAAATATCACCACTCATTAAAACTATTCTTGGATATGATAAGAGTCAAATGACCACCAAAGAAGATTCAAAAACTATAGATCCACTAATGAAAGTAAATGGAGGAAAATTTAAAAGCTATGTTGATCTACTCAAAATCTCCATCAGTGATGAAGAAAACCTGAAGAGAGAAAATGATGTTCTGCATAAAAATGACATTCCTCCCAAAGACAATAAGGAAAAATTCAAAATATATTTCCCACCAAGATGGCCTCACACAACTCGGTACCAAAACTCTTTCCTTGGTTATTGTTTTTCTTTCAATCACTTTAGTCAGAAAGCAATAGATTGTATAGCATATGAAAGAAATGATCATGTGTGGAACAAAAACATAACTATTTATGGGTTTTCAAATAGTGTTTGACAAAACAAGTATTCCAATAGAGGATGAACACATTTAAAAAAAACTTGCACAACTAGATCAATGCTCAACACACTGATGTTTTTACGTGGTAAAACCCATATAGGGAAACATCAACAATCCCAGCCAATGTGGCCACTTGGAGAAATTTATTAATAAAACATAAAATATTATAGAGAGATTTACAAGAGACTTTCTCACAATCAATCATTGAAAAATGACCCTCCATTCTATTTAAATAGAGATCATGGACTGATCAAGTGTTAAACCATGGATCAATGTATCCATTAATATTAAGAAGAATATGAGCCATCATATCACTCTATGTCAGGAACACATTGTGATTGTCGGATTACCTAACTAAAAATTCATACTAAAGAAACACACTTTTACCTAACAAAACATTATACCAAGTTGATATTAACTAACTCCTACTAAATATCCTATCATCCCCCCTTAATAACTACTTGGGATGAAATTGAAGGATTTTCAAAGAAACACAATAGGAGAAGGAAGGCATAATTGGATTATATCCCCCCTTAATGAGAACTTCCTAAATTCCTAACATAAATTGAAGTTTGGAGAACTTCTTTTTTGTAAGAGACTTTGTGAAAATGCCTACAACTTGATCTTCTGTAGGAAAAATGAGCACTTCAATAACTCTATCATGAATGAGATTTCTTATGAAGTGCATGTGTAGCTTGATGCTTGTTTTGTGCTAATGTTGAACTAGATCTTTGGTGAGGTTGATGGAACTTCGATTGCCACACCAAAGGGTGTTCATATGCTACTGCTAGAAGCTAAAAATTGAAATGATATATGGAATCCATAAGGATTATTGAATTGCATTAATTGCTACTTGGTACTATGATTTTGTTGAATAAAGAAAAAAATCATGTTGTTTCTTATAGGCCTAAGTGATAGGTCCTAAACAAAGGATGAAAAAATAGCATGCAGTAGACTTTAAATCATTAGGGTTGTTGGCCTAATCTGAATTAATGGAACCAACCAATAAAGGAGTCCCCCATGAGTTGTAATGTATCCCAAACTGTATTGTACCCAAGAGACAACGAAGTATCCTTTTAGTTACTTTTCAATGATTTTATAGGGTATTTGCATATACTGGGAAACAATATCAATGGAAAAGGAAATATCAGGATGGGTATGAGTCAAATATAAGAGGATACCAACTAACTAATAGTACAAAGTGGCATCAACTTTCAAAGAAGTACAAGTGGAAACAAGTTTTACTTGAGACTGGAAAGGAGAAAGGGTTCGTTTAGAATCATCCATGTAAAAGAGACAAAGAAGGTCACAAGCATACCTAGACTAAGAAAGAAAAAATCCTTGGTTTGCAAAATGTGGAGGCAAAGGAAACAATAAAAATGTCCTAAGTTAATCATTTCAAATTTCTTATTAAGGATGGTTTTCACATGGTTTAAAAGTTTAGGGTCACTACTAATGAGGATAAGGTCATCAACATAAAGAGAAAGTATTATGAGATTGCTTCCTACTTTCTTGGTATAGACATCCGGGTCAAAATGACATCTAGAAAAACCACTATCAAGAACAAAGTTGTACATTTTGGCATACCAAGCTCAAGGACCTTTGTTAAGACCATAAAGGGATTTTTTAAGGTGGAAAAAACGGATTGATTCATTCCAGACATATCCAGGTGTTTGTTTCATGCATATTTATTTTTGTAAATCCCCATGCAAGAAGGCAGATTTGACATCCATCCGATGGACCTCCCATTTATGTGAGGTTTCATTAGTTTGGATGGAATTCATTTTTGCGAAAGAGGAAAAAGTTTCATTATAGTCAATGCCTTCAAATTTAGAGAACCCTTTTGCAACTAATCAAGCCTTGCATCTTACAACACTTCCATCTGATGCATACCTAGTTTTGTTCACCCATTTAGAAGTGATAAGTTTTATTGCTTTCAAAAGAGGTACAATATCCCAAACATCATTCACCATTAAAGAGATATACTCTTTATTCAATATTGTGTCTCAATATGGATGACCTGAAGCTTCTGCGAATGTTTCTGGATAATGAGTCATTGAAACTTAAGCCAAAAGAGAAGAGGCTCGATGGAACTATGAACATGTTCAACGCTGATATGAAGGATAATTGGAAATATCACCAGTTGCTTCTTGAGTTGAATAGACTAATCTGGGAAGTTGTGGTGCTGGTGCAGGTTAATGTTCAATGGAATCATATAGAGGAAGGTGAGTAGGTGGAGGTGGGTTTTCATCCTCACTGTCATCATCTATATAAGAAGAAAACAAAATAGGAATAGAAGTTGAAAAAAACTCCGAAGAAGGAACAAACATTGAATTAGTCTTGTAGGACAATAGATTTTCATCAAATTTAAAATCTCTTCTAATAATGATTTCATTAAAATGAGGTTGAAAAATTCTATATCCTTTGACATCTTTATAATATCCAACAAAAATGAACTTATCACTTTTAGGATGTAAATATTTCCTTTTCCAATCAGGAATGTGAGCCCATTCTACACTACCAAATACATGGAAGTGGCTTACATATGGCTTAATTTTATTCCATGCTTCTTCCAGTGTTATATTTTTAAAATCCTTTTTGGGAGTACAATTTACTATGTAATTGGAATAGTTAATGGCTTCTGCCCAATAATTAATACTTAATCCTTTAGATTGGATCATGCAATTAGCCATTTATTTTATTGTGCAATTATTTCTCTCAACAACACCATTTCACTGTGGTATATATGGAACATTTTGTTGCATTTGGATGCCATGTGTAGTGCAATAACTTGTAAAATTGTTGTTCACGTATTCACCTCCATTATATGTTATTAACCTTTGAATTGGTTGTCCAAATTATTTTTCTACGAGGGACTTATAGGCCAAAAACTTCACTCTTAAGTTTTAAGAACTAGACCCAAGTGCATATGGAGAAATCTTCAATGAAAGTTAAGAAATACTTGCACCTAGAGAAAGAAGGAGAAGAAAGCTGACCACACAAATCATTGTTAACAAGATGCAAAGGGGATGAGGAGTTCCAAGAGGAACATTTTTAAAGCTATCTTGATGATTTTTGTTGAGAACACGACCAAAACAAACACCATATCCATATGAAATAAGAGGAAGGCCAACCACCATTTGTTGATTACATAGTTGTTGCAATGAGAGATTGTTTAGATGACAAACCGCTCTTGCAAAAGTTTTCTCAAGTCATCACTATGAGCAATGAAAAAAGATGGAAAATATTATGAACCAAGGTTGTCAAACTTGTACAACTTTTTAATATCATCAACAATTCCAATTGCAAGAACATGCTTAAGATATTTTGAATCTTTGATTACAACATTGTGAGGTGAAAACTACAATTTTATCTTCACCTAAATGAGTGATTTGATACATTGATAGAAGGTTGTAGGAAATACTTGGAAAACATAATACATCATTAAAATGACCATTGTCTACTTGAACTATTCCAGACCCTACAACAGTAAGATATATATCATCACCAAAAAATATTTTGTTGGTATTACATTCATTTAGAGAAACAAATATGTCTATATCCTTAGCCATATGATAATATGCTCTAGAATCAATAATCCACTCATAAGAAGAAGAAGTAAAAGTTGCATTGAAGGAGAAACCAGAAGCTGAAAATGCATGTACATGAGAAGAAGAAGAAGAAGAAGAATCAATAATGATGTTGTGCTTCTTCATCGCTACTTCTAAAGCTTCCATCTTCCTAAAAAATTTGCACTCCACATGACCATATTTCCTGCAAAATTTTAAATGTTTGTTAGTCTTATTATTTTTAGATTTCGCTCCTTTGTCACCATTTAGAGCGGAAGATGGATAAGATGGTTTCAGACCCTTGTTTTGCTTATTATTTTGGTGACGATGTTTCTTCTTGGGAGTATTGGATTTATATTTCTTCTAGACCACTAAGGATTTTTTGGAGGTACCTACAGTACTAATCACTCCAAGTTTCACAAGTTTGTCTTTCTCTTTGATCAAAGAATCACAAAAAGAATCAAGAGCGGGATATTTATAGGCACTCTCTAGAGCATCTCTAGTGGCATAAAATTTATATACAATGAAATAATATGTACTACCAATATTAGAAAGGACAATATAGATGCATTGCTCTTCCTTCAGCTCTATTTTGCAGTCTATACATAAAAGTATAAGTGTTTTGAACTTGGATAAATAATATTCAATGGCAGGAAAATCATTAAGCCTTAGAGTCATTAACTTCTCTTCTATTTGGTGGGATTGAATAATATTGTTCTTATGAAACACAACTTCAATATTAGTCCAAGTTGCATGGGGAGCATCAATTCCTTAAAGGTGAAACCTTAAATCATGAGATATAGACATTCTGATTAGTCCACATGTTTCATCACTCTTATTAACCCATTTGAATTTCTTGTCATCATCAGTGGATTCTAGTTCTTTTTGTTCGGTACGTGTTATATTATTTGCACAAGTAGTAGTGTTTGCATTGTGCCGGGCACACAAAGGGGGTTTGAAGGGGGGTGCAGGGGCAACACCCCCAATAATTTTTTTTACCTCGGGAAATGTGTCACAATTTTTCCTCGTTTTTCTTGTTGCCTCGATTTTCATGTCCATTGTTGGGCGATTTTTTAGCACATGTTTTTTTGCCGATGGTTTTCTATTTTCGGTTAAGGAATGAGGGATGTTGACTAATACATGTCATTGGGTTAGGTTTTTGGATGTTGCTAGATACTCTATGTATATTGTATTGTAAACAATGTATCACCATGAATGAATATAGAATATGTTGGTTTTCTTAGTTTTGGTTTCCAGGGGAAAAATCTCTGTGTAATGTTTGTATTTTCCATTATATATTTTTTGTTCTTTTACTCAAAATCTATTTGCAGTAAATATTGTACAAGGTTAAAATCTACATTTTCTATCAGAGCTTTGTTGGTTTCAGGGGGACTCCTTTGTGGTCAAGGGTTTGGCTCGAGACTGCGATAAGCCTTGTTACAGTGGAAGATCTATGGTATTGATTTTTCAGGTGAAAAGAAATGACGAGAAATTTGAAAATGGAGATAGATAAGTTTAATGGGAAAAGTTTTGAGTTATGGAAGCTCGATATGGAAGATGTAATGTCCTCACTTTGGGACATCGTCACAGTGCAGAGATTTATGTTGACCAGAGTAGCCAGATGGATGTTATAGCGAGTACATGAGTATTTGAGAGGCATTGTGGGGTCCAGCTTGCATTGATCATCATATTCCATCATTATGAGCCATTCCGCACAGGTTGGCTTTGGTTTCGTTGCATTCTGACGATTTCCATGATTTTGACTATTTTGAGCTATAAGTTAATTGAAATCACTGAAGAGGTCATTTTGGGCACATTAC
>JASDQU010010804.1:227018-241966 GCA_032191745.1 Picea mariana | reverse complement strand
ATAGCTCAATGGAATCGGGAGGAGAAACACTACAAGATGGGATGGCTAGAAGTGACTTTTAGTGGCTAGGGAAGCCACAAGGAGAGATAAGGAGTTTTTCAAAGGTAAAAAGGTTAATTAATTAATTAAAGTGATTTAATTAATAAATTAGATATTAATAAAATGAAAGTCACTTTGGAGAGACAAGGTGAGCCAAAAGTATAAAGGAAAGGCAAGGGCCTCTTCTCATTCATTCATGTATGTTTATCTTGTGATCTCTGGCTTCTAGCTAGTGAGCCCAACATTGGGGGTTTTGAGGGTTTTGAATTAACAAACCCTAGAGGACTATTCGATGGTGAAAGATTCCACCTAGCTTGTCCCAAGCTTGGTCCCGAAGATGCAATACTCTCCCACACCATTCTAGTTCCAGATCTACTCAGTTGCAGGAGGATTCCACATCAGTTGCTTGTGTAGATAGAGAGAGGGCGCACCAGTTGAGGGTTTCCAGCAAGGGGGGCACACCATCCATTGAGAGAAATTCGTTGTAGGAGATTGGCAGGGTTTTTGGAGATTCTGTCACTTGGGTTCTTCTTACAGGACCTTCACCATCATTCCTAGTGCTTTCTGAGAGAGTTTCATGGTTCAGATTATTTCTTGAGCACTGGGATGAATTGAAGAGAAGGAGGGCATTTTTGAGATTCAGATCTAGTCAGTTTAGAGGGGTTACACTTCAGATATGACCCTGAGACTTCACCTAGTGACTTGCAGTGTCCCGATCTATATTTCTGGTGAGTTTCAGAGCATTTGGAGGCCTCCTTTAGCAGGGCCAAATTATCTAGGGCTTTAGTAATCCAGTGGGGTGCACCATTTAGTGGGGGATTTCATATCTACAGAGATTGAGAGGGATCTTGGAGATTCAGGCACCTGGGTTATTCTTACCAATGCCCGATCTATCAGTTGGCATATTTCTTAGGGTGATTGGACACTTTTGGCAGTAGGGCCGAGTTATTGAGGGTTTCAGCCTTCTATTGGAGCGTGGCATTCTTCAGCTGGAGAGTTTGGCATTCAGATCTACTTGTATTGATCTTCATTTCTTATTCAGCCTTTGGAGGCATTATTTTGTATTAGCGGGAGAATTTTGTAGCAGCTCTTATCTATTGTCTATCTTCTTGGCCATCTATTGAGCATTCCAGATCGACATCTTCATTGTAGCAGGTTTCTCTATTTTATGAATAAAGAAGAGTTGAGATGTTTTGGCTTGTCTATCTTATTGCATATGGTTGAGGTATGTTCCATGGTCATCTCTTTCTGTTATTTGCTGCATACACACATATAAACACATCTAAAAAGTAGATCAACAAAGTGTTTGACGAAATACCACAACCAGGAAAAAGTTTTAAAAAGACACCAAAACAGTGATGATCCTTGCATAATGGCTTGGGATCATTACAGAAGATATGTTGTTGGACAGAGATCAGTGGATCAGGGTAGATCTAGGTACCACAACTACAAGAAATTCAGCAAATGACTGGAAAAATTTGGATCGGAAGGCGAAGAGCACAATCCAATTGTGTGTCTCTGATTCAGTATTAGTGAATGTGTCAGAGGAAGTGACAACCAAGGATTTATGGGTTAATTTGGGGAATTTGTATCAGTCTAAGTCCCTAGTAAATAAAATATTCCTGAGAAAGAAGCTATATAACCTGAGGATAAGAGATGGAGAATTGGTGGTTGATCATTTGAATGCCTTCAATACTATGGTAAGTCAGTTAATATCTGTTGAGATTAAAATTTTAGATGAAGGTAAGTGTGTCAATTTATTGTTTTCTTTATCAGACTCGTGGGATAGTCTAGTTGTGGCCATAAGTAGTAATACAATTGCCTTGAAGTTTGATGAAGTGGTCTCATCCTTGTTATCAGAGGAGATGAGATAGAAGAATATGGAAGGACAGAGAACATACACATTATTTGCAAGAGGCCGCTCCCAGGAAAGAAATAGATCTAAGTTCTCAAGTGGGAGATCTAAGTCTAAGGGTAGATCTGAATCTCTTAGAAATTTTGTAAAGGTATGTTCAAGATGTGGAAAATAAGGGAAATACAAGAAGAAATGTAGATCCAAAGTTGAGAAAACGAAGGGATCCGAAGAATCTCCTTCTACAGAAGAAAAGGCCTCCAAGGAAGAAGGAGGGGATGTGTACTTGGCTTCTTCAAGAACACATGTAGATCATGAGGCATGGTTGGTTGAATTAGGTGCATCGTTTCATATGACTCCCCACAGGGAGTGGTTTTGTGAATATGAAAGGTATGATGGAGGTAATGTTTTCTTAGGTGATGATTCGACAACCAGAATCATAGGAAAAGGAAAAGTCAAGTTGAGGCTCATAGATGGAAGGATTAGAAAACTTCCTAGTGTTCTGCACATCCCAGGTTATGGCCAGAAATTTGATTTCTATAAGCAAAATGGAAGATGTAGGGGTAAAACAATATTTGAACAGGAAACCTATAGGATGGTTTGAGGAGCAATGGTTTTGTTGAAAGGAGTTCGGTTTGGAACTCTGTATAAGCTACAAGGAAGAACTATTAGTGATGGGTGTAATAGTTCCATTTTTCATGATATTGGAGTTGAAGAAGAAAGAACTCCTACAGTCTTTGGAGAAAAGGTTATGTTGTGGCATCAAAGACTAGGGCATATTGGAGAGAAGGGTATTCTACTACTACATGGTAAAGGTATGGTTGAAGGTATGTCTAACTGATCTCTAGATTCTTATTTATGTGAACATTGTGTATATGGGAAGCAGAATCGGGTAAGATTCCTTTCTGGTGCAATGAGGGCGGAAGGAATTTTACAACTAGTTCACAATGATGATTTTGGACCTATGTCGGTTCCATCATTAGGAAAATCTGTGTACTATGTCTCATTTATAGATGACTTCTTGAGAAATACTTGGATATATTTCCTCAGAAAAAATCTAATGTCTTTGACATGTTTAAAGAGTTTAAGGCTCTTGTTAAGAATTAAATAGAGAAAATAATTAAGGTGTCGAGGACAGATAATGGTGGAGAGTTCTGTGGGAATGAATTTGAATAATTCTGTAAGAAGTGTGGTATAGCAAGGTAGAAGACTACTCCATATACACCTCAGCAGAAAGGATGAACATGACACTGATGAAAATTTTTGTTGATTATTTGGGTTGGTTGTCATTGATGTCAACCCTTGAAGAAAGTTTGGTAGTGAATTTTGGTAGCACAAAGGTTTGGGTAATGGACCCAAGTTTGTTTGATGGATAATGGTATGAGTTTTGATATATTTGCAGAAAAGAATATTCTATATGGATAGTACATATCATGCCATTTCCATTGGTATGTGGAATTTCACATAACTCCTCATGATTAGAGAGTTATGACCATGTGAAGTTGGAGAACCCTCATGAGTCATCTAGAAGCCCCAAAAGGTCAAAGTAGTCAAAGTCATTGCAAAGAAGAAATTATTTAAATAATAATAAATAATAAAGTGAAGTGATGAGTGTACTATAAGTCAAAGTGGATACAAAATAAATTATTTAAATAATAAATTTAATGGAGAAACTACTAAGTGGACACGTGGTTAGAAGTGGGTTAGCCCTAAAATATGGAAAGTGGGTTAAGATGGTTAGAAGGTAATTTAAATAATAAAGTGAAGTGATGAGTGTACTATAAGTCAAAGTGGATACAAAAGAAATTATTAAAATAATAAAGTTAATGGATAAATTACTATGTGGAAAAGTGGTTATAAGTGGGTTAGCCCTAAAATAAGGAAAGTGGGTTAATATGGTTAGAAGGTAACCCCTTGAGGAAGCTACATGAAAGTATAAATAAGAGGCAAGGGTATCTCATTTTAATAACAATTGAGAATATTGAATATATAAAAGTGACTGAGGTAACCAAAGGATATCTAAGCTGGATTTCAGAGGGAAGGTGAAGTAAAGAAGGCTGGAATTCAAAGGAGGATAAATTATTTTGATGATGCTTTCTAAGGTATGTTATTTATAGGTCATCTCACCATTTTCACAATATTTTTTTTTGTAGAGTGATTCAGACTGTGAAATTGGGAGGTCGTTTATGAAACATATTCAAGTAGCTATGATAAACATTTAAGCTTGTGGGTCGTTTTATTTTTGGAGTTACACTCCATGAAAAATAGGGTTTGTGGCTAGTCCTGAAACTAGTCTAAAACATGCATTTCAGGTAAAAACGTCATAACTTATTCATAACAGATCCCAATTAAGTAATAAAAAATGTATTGGTTAGAGTACATTATTTAGTATTCTATGTACCATTTTCAGATCCATACAACAAACATTCTATTCGGGGCATGCTCTACAAGTTCTCTCTCTAGAATAAGCCATAATTCAACAAGGTATGCCATTTTTTCTATAACTTCTTTTTTGAGAGGTTCCTGAAGATTTTTTAGGTCCTATGAAGCTGCCAAATAGGTCTATCTTTGACCTCAAGTTGGATCTAAGTTTCAACTGTCAATGAAGGTTTTTCTATTGTTTTAAGATAGCCAACAGTTCAAGAACTTCGTGTCAATTTTTTATGGTTACATTCACAATTTTAAGTTCTCTAGCATGTAGTTTTAGTCACCAAGGGTTAGCACATGTGTACTAAAATAAATGTAACACACCCATAGATATTTACAACTGAAAATAAAGAAGTTCTACACTCTAACAAACATGAAATTGTACACAGGTATTTTTGGTCAACATGACCTTGGATAACCCCACTCATCACTTCACTTTATTTAAATAATAAAGTGAAGTGATGAGTGTACTATAAGTCAAAGTGGATACAAAATAAATTATTTAAATAATAAAGTTAATGGAGAAACTACTAAGTGGACACGTGGTTAGAAGTGGGTTAGCCCTAAAATATCGAAAGTGGGTTAAGATGGTTATAAGGTAATTTAAATAATAAAGTGAAGTGATGAGTGTACTATAAGTCAAAGTGGATACAAATTTTTTTATTAAAATAATAAAGTTAATGGATAAATTACTAAGTGGAAAAGTGGTTATAAGTGGGTTATCCCTAAAATAAGGAAAGTGGGTTAATATGGTTAGAAGGTAACTCCTTGAGGAAGCTACATGAAAGTATAAATAAGAGGCAAGGGTCTCTCATTTTAATAACAATTGAGAATATTGAATATATAAAAGTGACTGAGGTAACCAAAGGATATCTAAGCCGGATTTCAAAGGGAAGGTGAAGTAAAGAAGGCCAGAATTCAAAGGAGGATAAATTATTTTGATGATTCTTTCTAAGGTATGTTATTTACAGGTCATCTCACCATTTTCACAATAAATTTTTTTGTAGAGTGATTCAGACTGTGAAATTGGGAGGTTGTTTATGAAACATATTCAAGTAGCTATGATAAACATTTAATCTTGTGATTCATTTTATTTTTGGAGTTACACTCTGTGGAAAAAAGGGTTTGTGGCTAGTCCTGAAACTAGTCTAAAACACGCGTTTCGGGTAAAAATGTCATAACTTATTCATAACAGATCCCAATTAAGTAATACAAAATGTATTGGTTAGAGTACATTATTTAGTATTCTATGTACCATTTTCAGATCCATACAACAAATATTCTATTCGGGGCATGCTCTACGATTTCTCTCTCTAAAAAAAGCCAGAATTCAACAAGGTATGCCATTTTTTCTATAACTCCTTTTCTGAGAGGTTCCTGAAGATTTTTCAGGTCTTATGAAGCTGCCAAATAGTTTTGTCTTTGACCTCAAGTTGGATCTAAGTTTCAACTGTCAATGAAGGTTTTTCTATTTTTTTAAGACAACCAACAGTTCAAGAACTTCGTGTCAGTTTTTTATGGTTACATTCACAATTTTAGGTTCTCTAGCATGTAGTTTTAGTCACCAAGGGTTAGCACATGCGTACTAAAATAAATGTAACACACCCATAGATATTTACAACTGAAAATAAAGAAGTTCTACACTCTAACAAACATGAAATTGTACATAGGTATTTTTGGTCAACATGACCCTGGATAACCCCCCCCGGAGGAAAACCAGTTTGGAATATATGTCTATATATGAGGAGAATAGATGGTGGAATACAAAAAATACAAAATATAGATGAAATTGTTACAATAACATTTTGATCCAAGATGAAATACAAGTCCAAAAGAAGGAAGAGCACCCTAGGATGGTGCGACCCTCAGAAATGTTGCCAAGACCACTGAAATGAAGCCAGATGCCAAATGGAAGCTCTGATCTAGAAACCCCTCCACATTTCTCTGATACTGATGAGTAGCCTCCCTTTGAAACAAAAATCACTGCAATCTGACAACTCTAATACCTCCCCACTGCTGATGCACCCTCCTCTTCTAGTGCACCCTCCTCAAATGTAGAAGCTCCTCAATAAATAAACAGAGAACTAAGCCTCCATGAGCCCTCCATGCAATTAGGAACCTAAGATTTCCTCTCCCTCTACTTGAAACCTCATCCTCTTTCTCTCTCTCAAACTCTTGGAGTGAACAAATGAGTGAATGGCCTCTCCTTGGCCTTTGGTGCCCTCCTTTAGGATGCACAAGGAAACCTAAAAGATGGGTGGATGAGATCATCTCATCTCATCCCTAATTAATGGTTGAGATAAATAAAAAAGAATCTCACTCAAAAAAAAACTTTACTTAAGTTTCCATATTTTTCACTTTATGTCTATTAATTCACCCACTTTGTGAATTAATTGTCACTTTAGGCTAAAATGACAAAAGTTCACTTTTGACTTCAATCTCCTAAGTCAAAGTGAAATTAGACATAAAGTACATAGTACATGGTACATAGTACTTCTCTCATGTGTTTAGAATCTCACAAACAAGAGGGGACCACTTTCCAAGGTACCCAAATCTCAACACTCCCTCTTACTGAGGAAAGTGCCCGTCACCACCAATATCATCCTTATAGTGGACATGGTTGTCTCCTAGCATATTTTCAGTGAGTATGGTTGTACCTTGATCACTGAAATTAGTCAACATAGATATGCTCAATCTGCATTATCTATAGATGGAAGCATCTGTCCACCTATCCAAGATCACCTAGATCTTGGCATCACACCAAGGATCTCCACCTTGGTCTCCCACTAAGGATTTCTACCTCATCGCATCTTTCCAACAATCACTACTCTTGGAATCTCACCAAGAGTCACTCTCTTGGAATCTCACTAAGAGTCTCCCCCTCTTGGTATCTCACCAAGAGTACGAGGATCTTAGCATCTCACTAAGATCCTCAACTTGTCCTCTCTCAAAGTATCTTCCACCTAAAGTTGATCCAGAACCTGATCTGCCCATCTCTGTAGTCATGTGAGGCTCAAGCCTCTATGGTGCTTTGTCACTCCTCCTCATCAATCTCTGATGCTCTGAAGTTGTAGCACCAACTCTCTGTCTGATCGAAAAATCTGAAACTGAAGTATCCTAGGTGGACCAGTCATCCCCGTTGAACATGGTGTCCAAGGAAAATGATTCTGATCTCCTTCTGAGTCACTGCTATGCGTCAATCGGTTCTCCTCAACTCTATCTCCCCATATAATGATAGATGGTGTAACAGTAGACAAAGTAGTTACAGATGCACACTCTCTTGCAAACTTATCATCGAACTCAAGCTCCTCTGTTGTCGTTGTTGACACATCCTGTTGCTTCTTCTTCTTCTTGGGAAATTTTCCTACATAGTGACCCATCTCTCCACAAGCAAAGAATCTCACTGTGCTCATGTCTCTCTTCATCCCACTAGTTCTCTCTCCTCCCTATAGTACGGCCCCAAACTTGGGACCTCGTCGACCTCCCCGACTGATCTTTTTCTTACCCTTTTTCCAAAGAGAAAGGTCCTCATCACCCTAACCTGAATGATGCTACTGCTGTCCAGAGGCCTTTGCTACAAGTCTAGTCTCCTCCTGGATGAATTCATCCCACATCCTCTCCCATGTAGGAATAACCTCCCTGGAATCAATGTCATGAACGAATGGACCCCAAGGTTTGGTAATGTTGTTCAAAGCTGTCCTCCCCATAGAGTTGGGGTTCACCACCTCTCTGATGGCTCCAAGATCGTCTCTAATCTATATGTATCTACCGAGGAAATAAGTAACCAACTCATCCTCAAGCATGTGAATTCCCCTCAGTTGATCATGAAGAACCAACTTTCGGTTCTCATTAGAGTTCTCATACAACTTGCATAGACATTCCCACATCTCATATGCATAATATTTCCTAGTCAAGTGGGGAATGATATGATCCTGCATTACATCACATATGTTCCTCTTTGCCTTGTTTTTACTCTTCCTAAAATCTTCCACCAAGACAGGGGCAATAACAGGAATAGAAAGAACAAGCGCCTCAACTATATCCCATAGTTCGAGGTCCTCTAAAACAAAGACTATCCTTGCCTTCCAAGGTGACCAATTTCTAGACCCATATAGACTTTCCTCCACATGCATATGACATGTTGACATGTCTTCCAAACTACACTCCAACTAATGTTCAAATTGCAAAGAAACATTGCCTCACTCCTGTCAACACAGGTGTGAAAAGAGGCAAGTGAACTCTGACCTCACTCATAAAAATATAGGTGTGAAAAGAGATTGACAAAAACTGTCCACAACTGCTCAACTATCCTCTACAAAATTATTCCCACAAGAAGTCACTAAAAACTGTCAATGGTTGTCCACAAAATCTTCCAAGAAGATGTATATAACAACCCACTCATATGTTGTCCAAACTACTAAAAAATCAACCACCTCAGCTCTGATACCATGAATATTTTCCAGGTCCTATCAAGCTGCCAACTAGGTTTGTCTTTGACCTCAAGTTGGCTCTAAGTTTCAATTGTCAATGAAACTTTTGCTTATGTTTTAGGATAGCCAACAATTCAGGAAATTCATGCCTATCTTTTATGGTTACATTCACAATTTTAGGTGCTCTAGGATGTATTTTTAGTCACCAAGGGTTAGCACATGCATACTAAAATAAATGTAACACACCTAGAGATCTTTATAGCTGAAAATAAAATAGTTCTACACTCTAACACACATGAAATTGTACACATGTATTTTGGTTCAACATGACCCTGGATAAAAAACCCCTGGGGAAAACCATTTTGGAATATATGTCTATATATGAGTAGAATATATGGTGGAATACAAAAAATACAAAATACAGATGAACATGTTACAATAATAGCTTGATCCAAGCTGAAATACAAGTCTAAAATAAGGAAGAGCTCCCTAGGATGGTGTGCCTCTCATAAATGTTTCCAAGAGAACGGAAATGAATCCATATGCCAACCTGAAGCTCTGATCCAGAGACCCCTCCACAGTACTCTGATATTGATGAGTAGCCTCCCTCTGAAACAAACCTCACTACAATTTGACAACTCTAAGACCTCCCCATTGTTGATGTGTCATTCTCCTCAAGTGCACCCTCCTCAAATGTAGAGGATACTTAGTAAATAAACATGGAGCTAAGCCTCCATGAGCCCTCCATGCAAGTAGGCACCAAAGATTTCCTCTCTCTCTGCTTGAAACCTCATCCTCTTTCTCTCTCTCAAACTCTTGGAGTGAACAAAAGAGTGAATGGCCTCTCCTTGGTTTCTTGCACCCTCCTTTAGGATGCATAAGGAAACCTAAAAGATGGGTTGATTATATCATCTCATCTCATCCCTAATCAATGGTTGAGATCACTAAAAAATAATCTCACTAAAAAACCCACTTTAATTAAGTTTCCATAGTTTTCACTTTATGTCTATTAATTCACCCACTTTTTGAATTAATTGCCACTTTAGGCTAAAATGACTAAATTTCACTTTTGACTTAAATCTCCTAGGTCAAAGTGAAATTATACATAAAGTACATAGTACATGTTACAAATTACTTCCCTCATGTGTTTAGAAGCTCACAACCACAAGGGGACCACTTTCCAAAGTACCCAAATCTCAACAGTTCCAAGTAGTGAAATATGGAGGAATTGCATTAAAGACACTGAAGAATTTTGTGTACCATTTTTATATCTGTATTCATTACAGGTACATAGTTATGATTATTGCAAGTTAGGGTTGTTGACTAATCCAAAATTAGTTATGTGAGACTAAAGTAAAGTTTGATGAAAATTATAGTCTCTTGTTCTTAAAGTTAAGGAAGGTTTGCAGGTATGTGATCATATACACCAGGTCTATTACAGAGTTACAAATCATATTTGCATGATGAAATTGATGAGAGCTTTTGGTTGAGGTATGTTATAGATAGAGGTTGTATAACAGTGAGTTTGTGGCACATGGTTTGATGTAATGGTTTATGGTATTTGGTTATGGATAGTGTGATGTATTTGTAGATAACTTTTGATGGTTATATTGGTATATGTATTTGGTATATGGTTGAGGTACATGTTGGGTACATGGTTGAGACAAGTAGTTGATGAGTTGGCACATACATGAGGTGTATATTTGATGATGTTGGTACATCTTGATGGGTCATAGTTTATGTGTATTTTATGCATGATTGGTACATATTTGGTGAATGGTTGATTCACTCATTTATTTTACAGGTTGAGGTATAGGTTGGTGCATGGTTGATGCACTTGTTTATGGTACATGTTGATTACAACTTCTTTGGACAGGTTATTGTGACATGTTATTTGTATAGGTTTGGTGCATGGTTGATGCTTTTGTTTATGGTACAGGTTGATGTATGGTACATGTCATCACAGGTTATTGGTACATGTTGTTTTACGTTGATTACAGGTTGATTGGTATAGGTTTACAACACTATATCTCACAGTGATAGTGTGACAATGGTTCCATCATTCTATTTCTATGTCAGGGCGGTTGGACGAGGTAAGGACATGTGGTTGTAGCCACCTTCTGGTTGCAGACAAAGAACATAGGGTATTACAGCCTACTTCTGGTTGTATCCATATAATTGGGGAGTTGGATCTTCCCTCAAGTTGTAGCCTGAGAAACTAGGGGGTTGTAGCTTCCTTTTAGTTGTAGCCAGAGAATTGGGGAGTTGGAGATTCCTTCAGGTTGTATCCTGAGAAATTAGGGGGTTGGAGCCTCCTTCTAGTTGCAGCTGGAAAACAAAGGAAGTTGGTGCTTCTAGTGAATTTAATTCTTAAAGACATATAAGAAAAAAACATTCTTTGGTTTTCTCCCACTTTGGGTTTCCACATAAAAACACTGGTGTACTGTGTATTTGTATGATTCCTCATTTGTTCATTTTTTATTTAATCTGCAACTATTGGATGATAATGATACATTGATATAACACTTTCATTTTTTGGTTAATATAATTATTGCTCTACTATTGATTCACCCCACCTCTCAGTAATCCAAAATCAAGGTGAATTATCAGTGGTGTCGGGTTAGGGAAATAATTCTGGATTGAAGCAGTGGGTACTACATGTTACTTGATCAACATATCACCCTCATCAACACTGGATGACAAGACTCCACAAGAGGTATGGATTGGTAAGAAACCTTCTCTCACACATCTCAAGGTATGTGGTTGTGATGCATATGTTCATGTTCCAAAGGAAAACATGAGTAAGCTAGATAAGAAGGATGGAAAGTGTATCTTTATTGGATATAAATATGGTATCAAAGGTTATAAGATTTGGAACCCAGAAACTAAGAAGGTAGTGTATAATCGAGATGTGGTATTTAGAGAAATGAAGGATTTTGTTAAACATGAAGTCCTACCAAGGAAGAACCAGATAAAATAGAGTTTTATTTAAAGGATAATGAATCAAAATATACAAAAGAAAAAGAATCAAAATAAGAAGATCCTCATACTCCAGTATTGAGGAGATCGGTTCGAGAAAGAAGTCTACCAGAAAGGTATACTCCATCCGATTTTCATTCAAATTTTGATTTGTCTATTACTGATGATGATCCTAGAACTGTTAGGGAGCCAGTGGATTTAGAGGATGGAAATATCTGGAAAAAGGCCATAGACGAAGAAATGGAAGCCTTGGATAACAATGAATATTGGGATCTAGTGGAGTTTCCAACTGGAAGAAATTCCATTGGCAAAAAATGGGTATTTAAAAAGAAGCTCAATGTAGAAGGAAAAGTGGAGAAATACAAAGCTCGGTTAGTAGCAAAGGGTTATTTCCGGGTTGAGGGAATTGATTTTGGTGAGATTTTTTCTCCTGTTTCCAAGTTGACCTCTATAATATTTATGTTATCTATTGATGCCGAATTTGATTTTGATGTAGAAAAGATGGATGTGAAGACAACATTACTACACGGGGATATAGAAGAAACAATCTATATGAAGCAACTAGAAAGATTTGTTGTGAAGGGAAATAAGGAGATGGTATGCAAGATGAAAAAGTCCCTGTATGGTTTAAAACAATCACCAAGGATGTGGTATCAAAAATTTGATACTTATATGTTGGAACTTGGTTTCAAAAGAAGCAAAGAGGATCATTGTGTGTATTTTAAATTAGTTGGTGATCATTTTATTTATTTGTTCTTGTATGTGGATGACATGTTGCTGATAGGAAACAACAAGGAGATTATCCAAGATGTGAAAAATCAGTTGTCCTTTAAATTTGACATGAAGGATCTCGATGCTTCAAATTTCATTTTGGGCATGGAAATTAAAAGAGATCGAAAAAAAAGGAAACTTTGGTTAAATTAGAGAAAATATGTTGAGACAATATTGCAGAGGTTTAATATGTAGGAATGTAAACCAATCAAGGTTCCTATTATTGTTGGTGTAAAGTTATCTATGGATCAATGTCCCAAGACACAGGAAGAGGAGGAGGACATGTCTCGTGTTCCATATGCAAGTGTAGTTGGCAGTTTGATGTATGCAATGGTTTGTACTAGACCGAACATTTCACATGCAGTGGGATTTTTGAGTAGGTATATGTCAAAACCTAGGAAGGAGCATTGGACAATAGTAAAAAGGGTTTTCAGGTATTTGCATGTCACTTCTAGCTATGGATTGTGCTACCAAGGATGACTGGGATTGGATAGAGTGGTAGATATAACTGGATTTGTGGATTCAGATTGGGCTGGAGATCTAGATCCTAGGAGATCTACAAGTGGGTATGTGTTTAACCTATTTGGAGGAGAAATACGTTGGATGAGAAAAAGACAGACTGTAGTGGCACTTTAAACTAAAAAAGATGAATACATGGTATCCACTCATGAACGTAAGGAAGCAATATGGTTACAAAGATTGTGTTCAGGTATTGGGTTGGTACAACAAGATGTAAGGATAGATTGTGATAGTCAGAGTGCAATTTTTCTAGCGAAAAACCCAACTTATTATTCAAAGACAAAGAATATTGATTTTAAATATCACTTTGTGAGAGACATGTTTGAAGAAAAGAAACTATTGCTGATGAAGGTGGAAAATTTGAAGAATGTTGCAGATTCATTAACAAAATCTATGAGCACTAAGAAGTTCTCTTGGTGTAGAGGATCCATGGGAATTGATACCCTAGATTGTTGACTATGTAACCCTGTAACCCCCTGTATGCAAAGAAAACAACAAGTGAGAGAATGTTGGTTATGTGTTATATTCTTTGCATGAGTAGTCAATAATCCAAGAAAACATGTCCCAATTCTTTTTACTCGAGAAACATGTTGCATTTTTGCCTCGTTTTTCATGTTTCCTCGATTTTTGTGTCCATTGTTTGGAGCTTTTTTGTAACATGGTTTTTTGTTGTTGTTTTTCTATTTCCAGTTAAGGAATTAGGGATGTTGACTAATCTAGGTCATTGGGTTAGGGTTTTGGATGTCGTTGGCTCCTATATGTATATTGTATTGTAAACAATGTATCACCATGAATGGATATAGAATATGTTGGTTTTACTAGTTTGGGTTTCCAAGGAAAAAACCTCTAGGTAATGTTTTTATTTGCCATTTATCTTTTCTATTCTTTTACTAAAAATCTGTTTGCAATAAATATTGTACAGGGTTAAAATCTACACTTTTCCCAAGGTAATCCAATACAATCCTTTACTTATTAATACATTTTCCATATGTGATTTTCATGAGAAGTAGTTGTGATTGGTAGGAAAAATATCAATAGGAGATGCCATATTAAAATATGCATAAAAATATCAAACTAATGGTCTGTATGGAAAGATATAAAAAAATAGGTTGTTTAAAAAAATGGCACTAGAAATGGACTTTGGATGTCAAAGTTATGCCTTTTTGAAAAAAGACATAAACAATAACCAAAGAGCCACATGGAAAGTAGAATTTGGTCTACTTGGTGATGCTTCTCCTTATATAACTTTTCCTATAAACTTAATTTTAAATAAGTTACTTTATTAAGTGACCCACTTTTATAGAATAAGTGGGAATCACTTCTACAATGAAGTTACTTTATAAATGAAAGTTGCATGCAAAAAAAAAAACTTAAAATAAATATTAAAGTTATTTAATAGTGATTCACTTTTAAAATTAAGTGAAATGCATTTTACAATGAATGCATGAAATTTTCAAAAAAAGTAAAAAAAAAAAAAAAAACTTGAACTCAAGACTTCTTACTGAGTAAAGTAAATTTCAACCAAGTGAGCTAATGTAAAACAAACTATAGTCTTAAGAAGGAGGATTGTAGGTGTTGTTTTTTATTTTGTTGTGGAATAGGACCTTGGAGCGCGTTCTCAATAAAAAATTATTTTCATGCATTCACACACAAAAACAATTTTTCTTCTCAACAACAACAAGGGTTAGATCTTGGTTGGCTTACCTGGAGAATGCAACATTTCCCTCTATCTCTGATTTATCAAAATCATACATAGAGAATTGTAAAGAGGATACGTAGATAGAAAAACCCTTTTCGCTATGTTTGTGATTTTACGAGATCACATAGAGAACAAGGAAAAGAGCATATGCAGATTGAAAATACTAGCAACTGACGTCACCCTGCCCCTCGCGAGCACGGTCGTCCCACCAGGACCTTCTCAAATCCGCGGC
>JASDQU010010804.1:216430-226918 GCA_032191745.1 Picea mariana | reverse complement strand
AGAGGGGGTACCCCCTCTGCACTCCCCTGCGTGGAAGAGTGTACATACTTCTGGGGTGTAAATACTTCATGGGGTATAAACACGGCTGAAAACAAGGACCTCTGAATTAGGAAGATAATCAGGCTCCACAACCAACAATGCACTCGATGGGTGACTGTGTACGTTAAAAGACACACACTCCTATAAACGACGCATTTTTGGTTCTCGTCGACCCCTCATCCACTTCTGGTTCATCTCCCAAGTCGATTTGACCTTCAAATCCAAGATGAATTCGAGTGGGGGGCTAGTCAAAGACCTAAGGGTGCCCTAAATGGCCCCTTGTTCACACTAAAGACCAGTTGAATAATACCTCAGATTTTCCTATAAAAAGAGGCCATGGGTGCACTATGAATTCAAGAATCTCATTGTATTTTTATGCTTCCTCTATTCTCCTACAAGGAACCTCTTTCCTTCTTGGAGCATACTAGCATCATCTCATTAAGGTATTCACCTCACCTCTTGAGGGAATAAGCTTGGATTTCTTCACCATTTCCTTTCTAGTTTGCCATTTGTAAGAAGATATCTCACATAGGGGAATCAAGAGCCTTCCCTTGGAGGAAGAGGGGACCCATAAGTCCCCCCTTTTATTTGGTGTTTTCCCACTAATATAATCTCTCCATTGGTGGCTTGAATATTGGTCAATTGTTTGATTAATTTTGGTTCTAATTTCCTTATGCATTGTAGTTTTGTTTCTTTAGTTGTTATTAGCTTAGTTGTTTGTTTATTTCATGTGATTGAGTCATTTGATTCATACACTAACTTCTGTCCTGTTCAAATGACCCAACTAGACTTGCAAGTGTCCCTTATTCACTCATTCAAGTGGCGAAAAGGATACAACAGATTGGAGACCATATTGGGGAAAGGTATCAATTTCCTCCCTATTTGGGTTGTTTGAGCACTTATTTTTGATCCATTTACCTTGCAGGGATCATGATCGACCTAGCCTTACCTGCAAAGAGCTGAATTTGGAGTTGGAAGAGGAGAGTTCCACTTAAAATTTTTCTACCGGACGCATATCAGAACGTGCGCAGGTTTTCCAGCCCACAGTCGCGTCTTCTGAGTATTATGCACCAAAAGCACTGTGTTTCCCAACACATTCTATGCACAGTGTGCCAACAGGTCATCATTTCACTGCGCATTGGTGCCACATGTGCCTTTGTCTAAACTATGACCCGCGCTCCTGTCCATAAATCTAACATTGTAAGAGTTTTTATGATGTTTTGAAGGCCCCTAGCCTTCTAAATATTGATTCTATGCAATTTGTTAAATCACCACACTTAGATTCCCTCTCCACATGAAGGTTTAGTCAAAACATAGGCACTTAGGAGGTTAAAAAAAACCATATTTTTCCTCTTTTCCTTTCATTTTCCACATGGATGGCTTGTTTTGATTGTAAAGGTTAAGTTGAAATGAATTGCTATCACATATATAAACACTTGCATTGGGACCAGAAATCAAACTTCAATCATTGAGTATGCTCTTCTCTCACACCATAGAGCGATCTTGAGAATCAAAAAAACGATTGAGGGAAGATTTCATCTCCCTTAAAAACAAAATATTTAGGAGAGG
This sequence comes from Picea mariana, assembly GCA_032191745.1. Lineage (NCBI taxonomy): Eukaryota > Viridiplantae > Streptophyta > Pinopsida > Pinales > Pinaceae > Picea > Picea mariana. The sequence goes on along the minus strand of JASDQU010010804.1, from coordinate 225,310 downwards.
ACAAAGCCCCCCTAGGGCCCCTCTTAGTTTCTTTTCAAAACATCTTAAAATTTGTAAGGGCCCATGCATTCCCACATGTTGAAAGTATAGGATAATTTTTGAAACTACTTTCTTAGTTTACATCACTAGGGGAGTTTAAAGGTTATTGTAACGAGCCCGTACATGCCCACATGCTTGCAATCTAGGATAGTCTTTTGAATATTTCTTGATTAAATAACATTAGGGAGTTTAAAGGATTAGTAAGGACCCATATTTCCACATGCTAGTTCTTTAGGGACTTTAAAATTACGCAAGGTTGTACCAATGGAATCTAGCAAGCTAGGTAATCAAGACTTGTAAAGGACCACACGAAGTCCACATGTTGCAAGGTGACACCTAACTTATTAAAAATTTGGCACATTTTTTCACTTGCTCACACAAATAGTCACTAATCACTCACATAATTCCATCTCGAATTGTGGAGGTTGAAGTAGGTTTCCTCCAAAGGGATCCCAAAACCTCCCACTATTTCTTGAAGGAATTATCCACTCCCACTTAATTCAAATGAGATTGGTTCACACCCTCAATATCTCAAGCAACCACATCTAAATTTTTTCTAAAAACTCACTAATTTTTCCTCCACAGGAGGTGCCAAAATAATGTTTTTAGTCTAGGTAGGATCTCGGGGATAGGCATCCAAATAACTCCCCGTTATCTGGTTTTAAAATATTCAAACATTAGAAATTGAAAAATAGGGAACTTTAAAATCTTCCGAGTCAAGTGTTCTTAACACCATAAGGCAGGGAGATACACGTGAAGGGTCGAAGGCCGAGGTCTAGTTGTTCTGTGCATCCCCCCTTGAGGCACCCACCTCTTGGAAGGGATCTAGCCCATGACCCATTTTTGAGGCCTAAAATCTAAATGTCGCACTTTGACCAAGAAACCTAGTGACCAAATTTTAGGACATCTACCCAGGTGGAAATTGTGGGTTGCAATTGCACCTTGATTGGATTTTGTGTGGCTATTGGGAAATATTGCCATCTCTTTCAAGATATGCACCCTCTACCCTTCATTATAACTGATTATTTCATACTTCACTAGTTCCTCTTCCGGTGGCTTCAGACCCCACTTTTGAGTGCTATTGGAAGGTCTAGTGCTATTTGAGAGGAAGGACATTATGTCTTTTTAGGACAAGAGCATTTTTTTTTTTTGTTCCCCCATGCAAACAAAATCCACCTACCCACATGTATGCTTGTTTTGAATTGATGAATGTATGATTCTCTTTTGATTACATGCGTTTGTAAGATATATTTTGAAGGTCCATATTATACAAGTCTCTTGTTCATTTCCTTCTCTCATCACCATTTTGCACACATTCCACTTTTCTATTTGGACATCATAGGGGACCCACATAATCCTCGTCATTCTAGATGCTTGCAAAATCTCCCTCCTATCTTAGGAGGATTTCCTAGTTTTGCCAACTCACCAGCCCAAACATCTCACACCCCTGTGAGTGCTACTATTTTGGGATCAAATTTACTTGGTTCCACCTTACTTGGGTCCAATTCCCAAGGTCAACCATCCACTAGCTCTCCCTTACAAGGAAGTAGGGGGAAAACTTCCCCTCAAGGAGGAAGCACAACCCCACCCAACCCTCCTCAAGGGTCAGGTACCCAAGCTTCTCACACCATGACTGGAAATAGTCCTCCAACACCACTCCATATGCCATATTTGGCCTCCCTCAACATATCGGACCTGAGTAATCACACCAATGATCCTATATTGCATGACCCCACATGGCCTTCGATTCCTACCAAACTACCTTTGGACATTCCCAAGTTTGAAGGAAAGGCGGGAGAAGATCCTGCCAACCATGTCATGACCTTCCACCTATGGTTCTCTTCAAATAGCATCATGTACGAATCCATCCAATTAAGGTTATTTCACCGCACACTCACAGGCCCATCACCCAAGTGGTATGTGGATGAAAAATCAGGGTCCCATGTGACTTTTGAATCATTGGCTAAAACATTTTTTACCTTATTTCAAATACCAATTCACGATGACAATGGTCTAGAACTTCTCTTTGAGTTTAAAGAAACCTCAGACACACATATCGTCGACCAAATTCATGAATGGCGTCGGCGATGTAGTTTATGCAAAGCAGAAACCACCAAACAACAATGCCTCGATTAGTTTCTCAGATCACTTATTCCTCTCCTTGCCAAAGATGTGGCCTCCAATTTCACCCAAACTAAAGAGGTTGCCATCAAAAAAGCCCAACAATATGACCTCATTTATGCTCAGTCAGGATACTTATACACAGTACTACTTGACACCCCAAGACCCGTACCATTTGGCCAGGAAAAACCTGGGATGTCTCACTCGATGGATGGATTGATTGGTACCACAACACACCATAACCCATACAACCAACCACCACCTATGTATGATGCACCCAAATATCCATCGATGTATGGAGGACCCCCTTATTACCCTCCCCCCCATCAACATCCATACCCTGCTGTCCTCCCTCCACCCATGAGTGGACCCTCACCGACACCCATGATGCACCTGACTATTCAACCAAGTTCTGGTACCCCCTCTACCTCAGCTTACACCCTCAGAACTAGTGAAAGCGCCACACCTTCCTATGCACCCTACAAGTCATTACCACAAAATAATCCGTACTTTCCATTTTCTGGTCCTCCATAGCCCATTGCTCCTCCAGAAGGAAAACCACACACTGGGGTTAACTTTGTTCATCCCTCTCCCATTGAACAATTTCAAAATTTTGAACAATGAAATAAGGAAAATCCGGCTGATTAGCCGAATAATGCAAAAAATAAAGGAAAAAATGGAAACAATAATAACCCAGAACCACAGGGCAATAACCCCCAACAAAATCAACCTGTTGGGGGAAACCAGAACCAGGGAAACCAGAACCCCCGAGGGGGAAATAAAAACAAACGCCAAGGGAGGAACAACAACAACAATATCCGAACGAACTTCCCTTGTGCTCTTTGTGGTGAGCATGGTCATTATACAAACCATTGACCTCAAATTGTTGACTTCAAACGGATGAAATATTCCATGAATGCACCATGTCTTCTAGCGTCGCCTGCCCCTTAGTAGGCCCCACACCAGTATTTGCAACAACCACCCTCAGCGGTGTTGCAAAACCCTATTCCACACTAAGGTGTGATGAATACCCAACAAGATATGCATCATGTCTCATCGCAAATGGGACATTATCAACTCCTTGGAAATCCAACGGATTGTACTATCCTCCTCACTAGAGAAGAATAAATTCTTCTACAAACGCGCAGTCATCAATACAATGCACCCCCTGAAGCTACTCCCATGACTTCAGAAGAAGCTCCAGTTATAGGCGGACAACCTTTGATGAGTCCATGCCCTAAAACCGAACCACCCATTCGTATTCCTTGCATCCCATTACGATGAAATGTCAACAACCCTTAGGCTAGGGCGGCACACAATTATAGTCTGGTTGATGACTTGACACAATCTCCTTGAGCCATATCAGTCTTGGAGGTCCTCCAAACCCATCCCACTCAGCAAAAATCATTGCTTTCCGCCTTGGGGGAATTCGACCCTACTAATACTAGACTCATCACATTTGATCTATATTGTTGGGAACCTCATCTCCCCGCTTTAGTATCTTTCCATATACTAGTCAATATTTGGAACATCACAGTTCATCAATGTATAATCGATGAAGGTGCATCCACATGCATCATGTCTAAAATGGTATGGTAGAAAATTGGCTCCCCTAAGATAATACCATCTTCCATCACTTTGAAAGCTTATTATGGACGACCATCCTCCTGAAGGGCTCTTTCAAAATTTCCCTGTTGAACTAGGGGGAAAAACTATCCTCATCGACATTGAGGTCATCGATGCCCCGCTTGATTACAACATCTTGTTTGGGTGTAGCCACATGTATGCTATGAAGGCCATGGCATCTTCTTTGTTTTTAACAATGATGTTCCCTCACAATGGGAATATCATCGCCATCAACCAAGTTTCACATTACGAGCCCAACCATTCCTCCAACATCGATAACATCCTACCTCTTTTCCACATTAATTATGACGCCTACCCACTCATAGAGATGGGCCCTGGAATTTTCAAGGACCCATCCTTGTTGGGGACATACCATGGAGCAACTTTGCTCATATATCCCTCAGCACAAGTGTGTGTCATATCTTTCGATCGAACTGAAACTAGAGACACCGTTCCTCCCACAGAGGCTACTCCACTCCCCCATGTCCCACTAGTGGAAGAAATCCTACCTTAAGAGTTACCTGAGAACCCTACGACACCTCTTACCCTAGATTTCACCCTTCCCCAAGGGAAAATCCGGGTTTGGGAGACAATCCCCCAAGCCATCACTCAAATCCCCTTCTTCTAACCCCCACCGGGCATACAAGATTTTCAGGTAGCCACAACTCTTACCCTTCCCAACATGATTCTTTCCATTCTAGTATGGTATCTACACCCACACGCAATGGTTCCTGAACCATCCCTCCCTCCCCAAACAGAGGGAATATTGATGCATATTCCAATACTAACTCCAACCGCACCACCTTCACCCCCACTTGCCAACACCCCCATCATAGCTGGGGGTAGATGGAAGAAGAAAGATCCCACCACTCTAATTCCTCCCTGAATTCAACCTCCTTGTGCACTATGCGAGAGAGAAGGAAACCCTACAAATAGATGTCCCTCTCTCCCCGAGTTACGCAATTTGATCCAACTCCCTCGAGTAACCACCTCATCCATCACTTCACCAAGCACCCCTAGTACTACCACCATGTACCCTACTACAAGAAACAAAGGGCTACGAACCAAATTTTCATGTGCCATCTATTCAAAGTATGGCCACTATACTCATCATTGCCCTGCACTACCTCATTTTCGACAAACACTAATGATAATACGCCAGAGATTTTAGCAATACCCCTCTCCACCCATGTCATTGAGTACCCGAGTCACTCACATCCATTATGTCACAACCTCATTCAAAGAACGGATGAGGTGGCCTTTCTCTCTTTGTGAAACACTTGATCATTTCACATATCAGTGTCCTACGATCATTGACTACGGACGTCGTCAAATGGCCCTTGTTCAAAATCCTCCAACCATCTCACTTCCCATGATGCAAGTGATTCCCCCTATTCCATATCCTCATATTGTCCACATCATATCCTCTGAACCTGAGTCACTTCCCACCCCTCCATGGTTCATGGATAGACTATATGAGGATTTTCCCCCAAATCCCCCCAATTCTCTGGTTCATTTCCCTCAGGCAATTTTACCCTCAGTCACAATTTACAACCCACAGTATCTAGACATTTGGTTTATTTCTAGCATGCCATCACACCATAGCTATGATACCTCTTTTATATATTCACCACTTGAAGATAATCACACAGTAATAGTCACCAATGTTCCTTCCCCAGATCCCCTATATTCTCGCATTTTCCACTACGACAAAGATATCCTTGAGGAACTCACTACCCCCCGATTGCCCATGGAATGCACTCCACCATAGAGAACTTTTTCTCTCACAGGAAGCCTTTGATCCTCTTAGCCAAAGCTCCATATGTGAAATTGAAACAAATTATTTCATCCTGTCAGGGAATATAGACTGGTTCAACAACCCTATCCCTTCCCTTGATGCTTTTGAAGAAGGAAACATGGCCAACATTTCCCCCACTGTCAAAATTGACATCTCCATCAAACCAGGAATCATAGATGAAATCACCATAGGCACCGCATGCCCCTCTGAAGAAATCACAACTTATAAATGTCTCTTTCAGGAATACAAAGATATTTTTGCCTCGTCATACACGAAGATGCCTGCTGACACTGTTGCATGTTTTTTCTTTAATCACATCATCTCCTGCTTTGGAGTCCCACTACAGTTAGTCTCCGACCATAGGAAACAATTCAAGAATGAGATCTTTGTCAAACTCTCCTCAAGGTTAGGCTTCTCCCATGATTTCGCCTCTCCATACTACCCCCAATCCAACAGACAGGTAGAGGCTGTCAACAAGCTCCTCAAAACCATGTTGCAATGCATTATTAACAAACAAAAGACCAATTGGCATCATATGTTGTTTTCATCATTATGAGATTATCACATGATAGTTAAAATTTCCATTGGTTTTACACCATTTCATCTCGTCCATGGGGTCGAAGCCACTCTCCCCATCGAGTGTGAAATTCCCACCTTACGCACTGCCATCGAGCTACTAGAGACCTCATCCTAGACTATGATATTGCTCACGATACGCTCGGTCATGGAAAATTCGAGTCATTATGGCATGGACCCTACATTGTCCAATAGTGCCTCACTAAAGTTGCATGCATCTTGGCCTCTCCAGAAGGATACCCTATCAAAGAACCCGTCAATGGGTTATACTTCAAGAAATTTTACGCCTAAGCGTAGTCATTCTACACTATGATTTTTCTTTTTTGTACACATATGTAGAGTTTTTAATATTATTTTTTCCTCCATGCCTTATGTCTGATATTAAATTTGTGTTATTGACATATGTTTCCTCCATCGGCCTACCACATTGGTTACGCTGACGGAGCTAGCCATTGGACACAGAATCTCACTTCAACCAAGTGGGCCCTCTATACCCCCTCACATGAACTGCTCCACTCCAACGACATATGTTTGGGCTCAGCAACCAACAACCAAGAAGAATATGCAATTTTCATTGGCCTCCTCGCTGAGGCCAGTCACCACCACATTCGTCACCTTAGCATCTTATTAGATTCCTATCTTGTCGTCCTACAACTCAACAATGTGTACCACATCTACGATCCTTGACTCTTCTGCAAATACCTGCAAGTTAGACTCTTATTTTGACATTTTGATTCAATTAAATTTACACATATTCCAAGACAATTTAATCAAATAGTAGATAACATGGATAACCTAGTATTAGATTGGTATATATCACATCAAGACATCATCACACATGCATACATTATCCAGTGGTTGTCACAACATATAGATTAGACATCATAAAAAGCATCACAAATACCATCACATGTGAACATTACGATGATCATAAAACATGTATATCCATATATATATATATATATATATATATATATAAATGATCAATGTATAATCAATATTTACAAAAATAGTACAAAATGTACATCACCCATAGGTAGGTTAACCCCCTCATTCCTATAGGTACAAAATAGGTGTCACATTTCCCTATACAAAATGGGCTCGCAAGCCTATATAAATACAAAAAATATATATAAGAGAACTCATGGTGCCTCTAGATATCCACTGCCAGGTCGTCTATTTGGAGGAGGTACCCCATCAGCTAGGGGTCCTCTAGGTTCGGGGGGCAGTCACCCAATCATAGAGCTGCCCCCGCTATAGCTGCTCTGCGGATTAGGGTCCACAACTCTATCGGAAGGCCCACACACTGCTCCAAGACTCCCTCATCCTAGACCTGAGTCCACATGCCCTCGGGTACTGCCTATAGCACCACCTCCAATCGGTGGCAGTAATCCTCAAACACCCTGCCAACCTCTCCCTACGGTGCATGTGACAACCCTGCATCGAGGTCATCAAATATGCCTCTCCTACCAGCTCTTGCATCATCGGCTGGCCTCGCACCAACCTCGTTCCTCCGACATCTCTCTCTTACCCATGGATCTCCCCACGGTAGTCTCATAGGCCCCTGATGAGACAACACTCTAACCAACTCCACCTATCGACCTTGTGACCCCACATCTACACACATAACAAACACACGATAGCATCAAAATCCATCCATACATAAAACATATGCTATACTATCAAAATCACAAAATATAAAGTACACTAACATACCTCTGTGGTCCCAATCCTCCCCAGGAGCTAAAACCATATCCGAGTCCTATCGGAAGTCCATCCAACCATATGGGAACTATAGTATGATCCGTGGCATTTGGCACCACACATGTGCCATATCGGCCATAAAATAATGGCCACCCTCCCCACCTCCATGCCATACCAAAATTGATGCCCACCACATCAATCCTGGCTCATGTGCATTAGCCGCCTCCAACAACACTATAGGGAAAAACATGGGAACCTTCTACAAGAACCATGCCACCAAGATCGACCCAAAGGAAAACTCACCAGAGTCAGTAGTCTGATACCAGTTAATTTGCCCCATCATCTTGGTGTGTAACATCAAGCCCTAGGAAAAATGATCTCCACACAATGCTCTTTGCATGATCCTTATTTGACCACCACTGATCCACTGAGTAGATAAGGATCTGTAGATCCTCATGATCATCGCTAAGATGCAATGATGCATGAGTGCATCCATCGCCTCAATCTGAACGATCGAACCTAATATAAAGTCCGGTCCTGAACAATACCTCCGCACCAAGTCTGCCAAGTTGACATCCCCTGGCAACTGGGGATCACCAGGTAGGGCCCTCCCCCAAAAAAGGGAGCCCGGTCAAGAAATAAACATCCTCCATCGCAAAGAACGTCAGCTTCTCCCCCTGCACAATGAAGCACTGCAACTCAGTGCTCCACATAGAAATCAGAAACTGCAGTAGGTACTCCTGTGCCCATAACAATGGGCAGTCGAAGAACTTTAGCATCCCATAGGCTTCCAAAGGTCCCAAAACACTTGACTCATCTCTCACCGCCTCCCTGAGGTGCACCCAATCCCTCTCCCTCTAGTGGAATGGAATCCTGATATGATCACCTGCATTCACACAAACAACATTTTATCAACCATCACTATTCAGGAACCAAACACTTCCAAAAATATAAGTTTTTTCAAAACCCCACAGCTTTGCCTCATGTGCATGGTTGTCACCATCACAAGCGCACAC
>JASDQU010010804.1:121535-207873 GCA_032191745.1 Picea mariana | reverse complement strand
CAAATCACACTTGAGAATATTAAATATCTATAGGTGACTGAGGTAACCAAAGGATATCTAAGCCAAATTTCAGAGAAAAGGTGAAGCAAAGGAGACCGAAATTCAAGGGGGGATAAATTCTTTTGATGATGCTTTCTAAGGTATGTTATTTACAGTCCATCTCACCATTTTCGCAATAAATTTTTTTCTAGAATGATTCATACTTTGAAATTGATATAAAATTGAGAAAACATATCCAAGTAGCTGTGGTACGAATTTCAGCTTGTGGGTCTTTGGAGTTTTGGAGTTACACTCCGTGGAAAATAGGTTTTGTGGCTAATCCTAAAGCTAGTCTAAAATAGGTGTTTTGGGTAAAAATGTCATAAATTCTTAATAACAGATCCAAATTAAGTAAGAAAAAATGTGTTGGTTAGAGTAGATTCTGTAGTATTATGCATAAAATTTTCATATCCATACAACAAATATTTCGTGCAGGGCACGCTCTATAAGTTCTCTCTCTAGAATAAGCCAGAATTCAACAAGGTATGCCATTTTTTCTATAACTCTTTTTCTGATAGGTTCCAAGTAGTGACACCTAGAGGAATTGTATAAAACACATTGAAGAACATTGTGAGCTATTTCTAGATCTTTATTCATTACAGGTACATAGTTATGATTATTTCAAGCTAGGGTTTTTGACCAATCCAAAACTAGTCATGTGAGACTAAAGTAAAGTTTGGTGAAAATGAGAGTCTCCTGTCGTTAAAGTTAAGGAAGGTTTGAAGGTATGTGATCATATACACTAGGTCTATTACATAGTTACAAATCATATTTGGATGATGAAATTGATGAGGGATTTTGTTTGAGGGACATGTTGGGTACATGGTTGAGACAAGTAGTTGATGAGTTCGCACATACATGAGGTGTATAGTTGATGATGTTGGTACATATTGATGAGTCATAGTTGATGAGTAGTTGATACATGATTGGTACATACTTGGTACATGGTTGGAGGCACTTGTTAGTAGTATTGTTGACACATGTTTTATGGATGATGTAGCATATTGATCTTGATGATGATTATGAGTTGTTGTGTTATGCTTGGTTGATTCACATTTTTTAGAATTGTCATGGTGATTGATCTTGGTGAGTAGATCGGATTTGGTTGATAAGATTGATGAGTTAGGTTGTTGTGATAGGTTGTTTGGATAGGTTGTTGTGACAGGTTATTTGTACAGGTTGGTGCATGGTTGATGCATTTTTTTATGGTATAGGTTGATTACAAGTTGTTTCATACAGGTTGGTGCATGGTTGATGCACTTTCTTATGGTACGGGTTGATTACAGGTTGAGGTACAAGTTGATGCATGGTTAATGCACAGTTCATGTTATTGGTACAGGTTGTTTGCTGCAGGTTGATTGGTACATGTTTACAATATTATATCTCACAGTGATAATGTGAGAGTGGTTCCATCATTCTACTTATACGTCAGAGAAGTTTTACGGGGCAAGTACAGGTAGTTGTAGCCACCTTCCAGTTGTATCTCATATGTGATGTTTTTCTTATGGTTGATGAATGTTTGGAAAAGTAAAATATTGTCTTATACTAATTCACCCCCCTCTCAGTATAAGTGTATACTCAACACTTTCTTGGTACCCCATATAGTGCCCATCTCATTATTCAAACTCCACATTTTTTCATCCTAACTTGTCACACTTGACCTTATATTCTAGTTACCATTTGATCTATCATCATAGTCTCTCGATTATCCATGATAGAGTCTTTTTGAATACTTTTGCAAATTCATTTCCCATCTCAAATACTTTGTGTTCGTCTGTCTAAGGAAAGTTTGGACTCTCCTACTTGGCTCATATACATATTTTATAGTTATAATTCATTACATTACTTGTTGATCAATAAGGGAGATTCATTATTTCTCTATTACCTAATTGTTTCTCACTTTCTCAACTTCAACTCTTATCACATCATGAATATTCATATGCATCAATGGTTGTAGTGTTCCATATCTATTCAAAGACCCTTGGATATGTATGTTCCTATTTAGTATTGTTTGGATCCCTCAAGTGGGAGCCACCTTTCTAATGATTCCCTACATGTTCCAACCCCACATCCTCATGGGCATACATTCACTATAGTTCTCTATCCCCTTTAGTGTTGTTGTTCCCTCACATGTTTAGATAGAAGAAAAATTGATATTTTAAATGTATATGGATTTGAACCCTATTTCCATGATCTCATATTGTAACTTTTTTTGACATTTTCCCAAGCATGGGTCATTTCTCACCTTATTTATAAAGTTCTTATATATATGTATCGCCTCACTCTTGATTGTTTTGCAAATAATGTCTATTTCCTCTTCTTTTCAAATTACCCCATGATTGTTTTGCAAATAGTGTCTATCTCTCTAACGTTTCTACAATATAAATCGGGTGATATAGGAATGATGTATTTTGGCTATACAAGATGTTACTAACCTCACATATTAAGGAGTAATTTATATCACCACAATTTCACTCACTTATAACATTTGAGTGGTCGCACCTAGAAATATTGACAGTTCATATATAAGTCATACAATGCAACACATCATATCATTCCATGGCTATTAACACCCCACTAAGTAAGGTCAAACCTTCACTTGACCATTTCTAGGGTCACATGGATTATCCTTTCTAACTAGTTCCAATCATGTGGAAATCCTTTGATAGTCACACGACCCTATACATCTGTAAATCAAACTAATCCATGGTGCATAAATGCTCAATTGATTACTAAAGTGACATGGGAGATGTTCATAGACATGGTTTGAACTCTCATCTCATTAATTCTCAATCTTTTGGCCTTCCTGAAGGAAACATCAAGCATATGGGATCCCACTTGGGAATGAGGAGCATTCACATGGGAGTTGGTTCACCATTGAGCTCCTTTTTTTCCTATAGAAAAGAACCATGGGGATGCAATAAGAATGATATCTTAGTAGATTTATGTTGGAGGAATGATATTACATAAATACGATTTTTTCATTCCTATCCTATCATTTCTATCTTACTTTCCCTCTTTCTTACTTGATTTCCCTTCAAAGTGGCCACCCACAAGGGGTCATGCTACCCACATACAACAAATATTGATATTAAACATACAAGGAGGTTAAAGGACCCACTCATAGACATCTTTGGAGCCCTTTATTGCAACATTTTCTTCTCAAGTGATAAAATTACATAGTTTATTGCATTCCATTGGAATAAAATCAAGCATTGCTTCTTTCCCAAAAATATGTTATTTGAACCTTATATGATAATTGAATCTATTTTTTATGCTCTTATTTCTTTCATATATACTTGTATATTGAAGTATTTTCTTGTGTGTTTGTCTCATTTCATTATCTATCTATTCTTATATTTAAAGCCAACTAATAGGTATTTTTTATACACCATTGCGCCAAAATACCAGTACACATGGGCATTTCCTTTTCCTTTTAGGAATAACCTTGTGAATTCTAGGAGGTATAATTTATCTAAAGGGTGGAGAAAAAAATTGAAAAGTGGCTCACTCAACCTCTTTACTTTGCTACTAAGATCTATATATGCACTAAGGTGCTAATAGCCACTCATGTCTATTAATATTCCTATTGAATCGCTTCTAACGAATCATATGGCCATCTAGAAAAATATCTCTACAAATTTCTATAATCCAATCCTAACAAATGACTAGTCTTCCATAGAACCAGCTTGACTCTTCATTGTATTCCCTAAAAACTAAGTAGATTGCAAAATTATCATGGCTACAAAGTACGTACATGGACTTTGTGCTAAATGGGTGATTTGTGTTATTGAAGGAAAATGAACCCATAAAATACTTTTGAGACATTGTCTTAGGTTAAGATAGACCATGGGAAAAAATCATGGAAAGCCTCTCCTTTCAAATTATATTGCTAACCCCCTTGAATGCTAAATTTTCTGGAACATTTGTTCTACAGATTATTTGGAAGGTTTGGGATATTCTCACACTTTTCTTAGCCTGGAAAGATCCTTTTCTCATAACTAGGTTGTATTTTAATGATAACAGTCTATGGTGGTCATGGAAAATATTGTTTGAAGGGAGGAACTTATCTGAATCCTCATGGTTGTAATTCTTCAACATATTTTGATGGGAAAATAAAGATTCTAGTGATTTATTTGGAATCTCCTCTTCTGAATGGATTCCACAACTTGAATTTCATCTTGGGTCTTATCCCATACTACTTTTAACTCAATATTGTCCTTCCACCTCCCCACATCTATGGGAACAATTGGAAATCAAGCAAGGCCACAACATTCACACATTATAAGTTAGAAATCAGATATAAGTGGCCATGTCCCAAGACCTGTCTACAATTATGGATTAATAAAATATCATGATTGTATTGAAAGAAACAAACTTGGTTATTTCACCACAAATTATATGAAAAAATGAGATTAAACCTAAAAAGGATTTATTTTCCTTGATTTTTATGATAGGGGGTCACTTTATTGACATAATATTGAATTAATAAAGAGTGCATGATCCAGGTGGGTATTGGTGGCCACCCACCTATTCCAACTGGCTCCTCTTGACAGTTGTTAGTTCAACACATTCTTCTGCAATTCGTTGTAATTGTGGGTTCTACACTTTTGGGGATATCTGAATCCCAAAACAACTTCCAGGAGGATATTGGTGGCCACCCACCTAATCCAACCGGCTTATTTTGTAATTTTTCATGTCAGTACATCTTTTTGTACTTCCATGGCCATTTTGGAGCCCTAAACAATGTTTTTTTGGATTTTGACAGTCAAACTGTAGACTAAGTTCGAGTTTGATGACATAATGCATATTTTTCAAAAATACCTTTGCAACATGATATCACGTTCCTAAAACGAAGGTCGTATGAAAAATTTACAACCCCGGGAAGTTGAGGTACCAACTTACCCATCAGGGCCCACATAACTTTTGGCGTTTCTTCTCCCAGGGTTAGGTTTTTGGATGTCTAGGGTTTGGGACATGATTAATGTTAAAAGGCATATGAAGCATCATTGTAATCATTATTCTCAGATAGATGCACATAGTTGTTGCATCTCTTCTCAGAGATAGCTACCACCATTCGAGCAAGTTATTTTCAGTTCTGTTGTTTTACAGTTTCAGCCTATTTTATTTATTCAATAGAAGTTATTGTTCCCTGGATATATTTTGTTATTCTCTGCATCTTTATGTTATTGTATTGAGTCTTTTATTCCTTTCATTCCGATCATAAATCTAGATCAGTGGTATCAGAGTGATCTTCTCTTCATTTATTTTTCTTCGTGCATGTCCCCGACAAGATCTGGTTATAAGAAGTTGGGACTCGAACCAGTCAAGCCTTTGCAAGATAGACCATGCTAAGCCAAAAAAAAACCCATGGGGGATGAGAAGAAATATTATGGAGCATGAGATCCTTTTAAATGTTGCTCGAGGAATCCCTTGCATGACAAAGGAATGAAATGATGGACAATTTTTCACAGATCCTTCACCGACTTCCCACAGGAGACACATCTTAATCAAGCGACCATGCAACCCCCTTCAAGGTACAAGTAAATTTTGATATTCCATTATTTGAAGCACTGATAGATGCAGATGCTATAGATAAATGGTTGAATATGCTCAAAGGGTATTTTTTGGTCCACAATTTTTCTGATAGGGAAAAGATTACTTTTGTACTCCTCAAGGTCATCCCCCATGTTAAGGACTAGTGGGATACTTACTTTGAGAAAAGGGCCATAGAGGAATATGAAATATTTGTGGTCACCCCCACATGGGATTCCTTCAGGGACTCCATTAAAGAATAGTACTACCCTTTTGGAAGCTACGAGGACCAATACAAAAGATGGACCATGCTTTGTCAGGAAAGGGACCAGACAGTACCGGATTTCACCATTATTTTCCTTAACCTGCACACCAAATTGGGTATCAAAGACTCTCAATGACATATAGTGCTCAAATAACATGGTTTTCTTCATATATATATTCAAACAAAAATGGAGTTTCTAGACATTGCATCCTTAGGTGAGACTTATAAATATGTTGTCAAGATTGAGCATAAATTTAAGTAGAAGAGGTGATAGTTTGGATTTGCAAACTCCTCACATATGAAGCAGGGAAAAGGTGACCCCAACCCATAAAACAAGGGACAGATAAAATATGGTCTCTCTTAGGACAACTAGCCCAAGATGCAACCCAATAAGGGTAATTAAAAGTTGAGGAAGGACATGGGAAAATGGTGTGAATACCATAAAATCCCTTGGCACAACACCGAAGAATGTTTCTCCAAGCCGTCACTAGTGGTTGAACTGAATGCTTCTGAGTCAGAGGTAGATTCTGACTTCGAATCAAATCCAGAAAGTGGGAAGAGGATCATCGATGTTGAACCCAGTGCCACTGTCGCTACCACCAAAGTCCAACCAAGTGAACCAGAAGAACCAGAGGAAGGGTAACACCTCTTTCACTCACATATGTGGGTAAAGGGGACTTTGATTCATTTCATTGTTGATAGTGGTAGTCATAAGAACCTGATTTTAGTAGAGGTCGTCAAGCGACTGGACCTGCCGATAAAACTACACCCACAAACCTATACCATCGGTTGGCTTCACCAAGGATGAGTTCTCTGCATCATCCAACAGTGTCGTTTGGACTACAACATCAAGCCCTTCAAAGATGAGGTATTGTGTGATATTTCTCCCCTTGAAGTTTGTGATGTTCTTTTAAGCTAACCATATTTTTGGAAGCGATATGTTGTGTATGAGTCTAGACCCTGCAGTCTTATTATTACTTTGGGTAGACAACTGTACATGATACCAGAGGTAGCGTCACCTATCGATATTTCTTTAATATTTGATAAGAAATGAAGTAAGGTCATTTCATAGACCGAGAATCTCATCTTCTTTGTGATCCATTCTTGCAGTAAGAAGAAGGTTGTCGCCACATCTGTGGCCTCTACAGAGAGCCTCTCTTTACAATAGAATCAAGTGGACATGATTGTGGAAGAGTATAGAGACATCTTCTCCTCACCCATCGGGGTACTAACACATGGCCAATTCAAGCATCTAATTGATCTAACCTCTAATGCAATGTTTCCTAATGGACCAGTCTATTGTCACTGGTTGATGGAAAATGACAAAATCAAGCACCATATCCAAGAGCTTTTTCAAAAGGGTCACATCCAACCCAACTCCTCCCCTTGCATAAGCTCGATTGTGCTGGTGCAGAAGATAGACGGGTCCTGGCAGCTTTGAATTGATTATAGAGCATTAAACAAAATCACAGTCTGGAACCGGTACCCAATTCCTTGAATTGGTGACCTTCTTGACCAACTCAAGGGGGAAAAGTTCTTTAGCAAGATTGACCTAAAGTGTGGCTACCACTAGGTTCCCATTGGACCAATTGATATATGGAAGACAACTTTCAAATCTAAATAAGGTCTCTTCAAATGGTTGGTCATGACCTTTGGCTTAACAAATGCACTAACAAATTTCATGATATTGATGGATGATGTATTGAGACCCTTCACCAACTCTTTTGTGGTGGTATATCTGGATGACATCCTCATATTCAACAGAACTTGGGAGGAGCACATGCAACATATTCAATAGGTTTTGGGAACTCTTCGATAGCGCAAGCTATATGCCAACTTGGAAAAATGCTCCTTTAGCATGAATAGGGTCCAATACTTGGGATACATTATTGATGAGAATGGGGTACATGTGTATATAGCTAAGATCAAATTCATTCTTGATTGGCCAGCCTCGACCACACTAACTAATATTCAGAGCTTCTTGGGACTTGCCAACTTATACCAAAGGTTTGTGTTGGGATTCTCCCACATTTCATGGGCCCTCTGTTACAGAAATATTTTTCTCACCCTATGCAAACTTTGATCAGAAGGCCTTTTCCATTTCCCTATGTAGACTTGAAGTCCCTTTTTGCAGTTCCCAGAGATAAAATTGTATTTTTCCACATATACACACCCTAATAGCTATATAGCATGCGTATATGCAGGTTGCACCATTACATTCCATGTACATCGGGTTTTGTTTCGAAAATTAAAAAATGGTTTCGGGTTTCCATGTCATGTCATGAGATCCATGATCCTTGACCTTCCATATACTAGAAATGTTCTGACTCAGCCCATCAGTTCCATTTGAAGGCTATAAATGGGCCTTATCCAAGCTATGGAAAAGAGGAGAATAATTCAACTTTGAGAGAAAAGTTACTCTGGAGAAATTATTCACTTCATATTGAGTTTGCATCCCTCTGTCCTTTTATCTCTGAACACATTGTTCAACCCCCAAAATCTTCCATATTTGATGGAGAACCTCATTGTCTCTCTTATATGAGCTTGCCTTTGGTGGAGGATTGAAGTGGTGGAGGCCCAACTGGAAGGGAATTAGTTTCTCAGTTCTGAATGTGTCGACACAACATTTTGTCATTCATACACTTATGTTGATTATATTTTAATAGAAATACTCTTTTCTCGTCCAATTAATATCTTGTAAATATTTGAATTTTTATTCCATGGGAATATTTGTTATGAATATTGATGGATTATGCTATTGAATGTGTTAACTTTATATATTATCACCATATTCTTGTGTATCTTGGTTGTTGAGGACAAGTTGCAGGTGTATTTCTTTGAGTCAAGTGCTCAACGATGGACTTCATCGAACATCTGGACGAGGTAGGCTCTTTATCTTGTCTTGTTAGAATATTTTTTTATATAGCATACTTGAGAGTAGAGTTGATTTCTTCAGTCATTTCTATCTGTTGTGGTTTACCCCATGCCATAGAGCAATTTTTCGCGTAACAGAATTGGTGACGATACTGGGAGGGAATCTTATTTTCGGGGTTTGGAGTGTTTTTCTCCTTTGATTTCTCTTGTTTATATTGAGTTTCTTGTCATTTGATTGCTTGACAACCTCCGTTCATTTTGATTCTGAGTTTCTTGGCCTTATCCTTAACTTTCCAGTGTTTCAATACATATACGTGGTTTTTTACCTGACACTCACATACATACTCGAGTTGTCGTTTCGTAGGAAGCGTATATTCGTGGTTTTCTCTCAAACAGTCATGTACATCATCCTCTTTTGCTTGAGTGTTGAGTTTTATGTTTGTTGGGTAAGTTTTGATGGTCACTCAATCTTATTAGGTCTCTATCATGACTGTTAAGTGCCTGCAGAGTGATAGGAAACCTTTCTTAGGTTGAATTTCGGGTGGTGTTTCTTTCTCATCATCATTTTCATTGATTGTCCTTGCAGATTGGTCTAGGTGTTTGCTTCTTGATATTATACTTGGTTTGTATTTTTTTACATACAATAGAATATTTAAATCAAGTTGTTGTTCATTCCTTGCATTTTCATTCTTTTATATTGAAAATACAAAAAATATACATTTTGCATTGTTGGAATTTGATCTTTTGGGTTCTTATCGTTGATCTTAATACATGTATGGAAAGATTGCATCTTATTTGAAATTGCAGAATTAAATTGGAAATTGCATTTTGAAAAGCTTATCATTTATTGGGAATTGAAGTTAAGACTTTGCATTTATTCATAATCATTTATTTTACTTGTTGAGTCATAACATCATCAGTTTCACGACCACACCTTTTTGAGTAAGCAAGGCCACTAAACGTAACATTGATAAATTTAAAATTGATTAGAAACAATTTTATTTTTTGGGGTGCACGAAATAGATTAGGATTTAGAGCCTTGGAATAGGATTTTGTGAGTAAACTTCTCCAAGGCTATTAAATTCAACATATGTGTCTAACTAAGGGAGTGGTAAAATCCATTGTATAATTGGTGACATCAGGAGGCTCCACTTACACCGGACTTAAGTATGAGGTTGCATGAAATTGTTTGAGGGGATATCCCCCCAATACCTTCTTAGCTACAGAGATATTTATGGGGATCTATTCATATATGGGGGTCTTGATAGTACCTTTACCTCTATGAGAGGCAGTGATTTCAAGATTTTGGGCTTTTCTACCCTGCCCATACAGTAGACCTGACTTACGACTATTCTCTTGTGCATCAGTTATATCGTGGTGGCTTAGTTGCTTGACATAGGTACCGCATAGGTTACTTGTAGGGGTTATTCTGCAGGTACCCTAGGTCAGATAAGGGTTGGACAACACATAACCTTTATGGAGGATTACCTCTTCGGGGGGATCTGACTGACTGGTTTTTAAGCACACGAGGGCCCTTATAACTGATTTTGATACCTCTGATCTTTTGTAGGGAATCTCAGGCCCCTCTTGGGTGAGGTGTTGACACAAAGTTTAATTTTTTACCCTTTTAACCTAAAACTTTGCCTTTTTCTA
The DNA here is from genome assembly GCA_032191745.1 of Picea mariana. Classification (NCBI taxonomy): domain Eukaryota; kingdom Viridiplantae; phylum Streptophyta; class Pinopsida; order Pinales; family Pinaceae; genus Picea; species Picea mariana. The sequence continues at coordinate 197,507 of JASDQU010010804.1, read as the reverse complement.
GTCATGCAGCCACCCTTAGTCCTAAAAAAGAGTCAAAAGTATTTTGATTTTTTTTTCGGGTTTCGGGATTTGGTTTTTCACGAGGTATGATATTTAGTTAGCAACTCGAGAGTCCTAGTGCCGAAATCCCAAAAAGGATTTATATTAAAGTAATAAAATAGAAAAAGGAAATTGTGGGTGCTATAAGTCCTAACACGCATTTCACAAAGTATAATTTAGTCGTGATTAGTTAAAATCTTAAACGTGATCAATGATTCATTAATCTTTCATGATTCAGGTTTTCTTGTGTCAAAGTTCTTTCAAAATATCAACCCTTAAGCACCTGATCCCTGAATTTCCAAAAAAGAAAAGAAAAGCAATAAATGACTAACCTCGATTAATTAAAGCATTAATATGAGTGATTAGCACCTAAATTAATCCCACCGCTATTTCATGATTTAGGGTTTGGTTATGACATACCTCATGGGTACAAGATCCCCGAAATTCTGAAATGCGAAATTGCGATTTTTTTTTAACAAAGTTTAAAATAAAATTAAGTTAGTTTAAAACAGGATTAATAATGACTAAATTACTTTTCGCATTTCGCATTTCAGGATTTGTTGAAAGTAGTCCTTTCGAAACTCCAGTTTGAAATCGCCGATACGCGAAAGTATTAATAATGGAAAAATGGAGATATTTTTGATATGAGGGCATATCTCTAGGTGTATATTCCTCATTAAAACATTAACTCCTCATCGCCTGTAACAGTATGCTCATCTTAAGACAAGATAAAGGCTAATAAATGTTCAATATTTCAAATTTCATTCTTGTTTTTACAAATAGGTTTTCATTCTAAACAAAAACATTATGGAACCTAGAAAGGCACATAAGAAAAGTGAAGAAGAAAATGAAAGCTCAAGCCTAGAAGGAGATGTAATGTCTGATACTACATCACATGCCATTGATTCCATCAAATCTTGGAGGCAAAATTTTGAAACCTTGGACTACAAAATCAAGATTTTGCCTAATGATTTTGAAAACAAACTCCGGGACATAGCAGAGTTTGAAATTCGCAAAGTAGACATGTGCCCACGACTCATGACATACAACGATATGATCAGTTGGGCTATAGAGAGGATAGATGTGCAGACAAGAAGCATTTCGAACAATCAATGGGTCATCATTGGCTCTTTCAGATCGAAGCATATACAAGTAATGTACAAACTGTCTCCAGGCGTATCTCCAGGAGCATCTTCCTAATTAAAACATTAATTCCTTATCACCTGTAACAATACACTCATCTTAAGACAAGATAAAGGCTAATAAATGTTCAATAGTTCGAATTTCATTCTTGTTTTTACAAGCACGAGTAAGTTGCATTTATCTAGGCTTATATATTTTTCCTCTGCAAATAGGTTTTCAGTCTAAACGTGAACATTATGGCACCTAGAAAGGCACCTAAGAAAAGTGAAGAAGCAGCTGAAATCTCAAGCCCAAAAGGAGATGTCGTGTCTGATACTACACTGCATGCCATTGATTCCATCAAATCATGGAGGCAAATTTTTGAAACCTTGGACTACGAAATCAAGAATTTTATCAATGATTCTGAAAACAAACTCCGGGACATAGTAGAGTCTGAAGGAAAGTAGCCACGCACCCACGACTCGTGACATACAAAGATATGATCAATTGGGATTTAGAGAGGACAAATGTGCAGAGGAGAAGCATTTCGAACAATCAAGGGGTCGTCATCGACTCTTTCAGACAGGAGCATATACAAGTAATGTACAAACTGTCTCCCAATTCTAAGTACATTTATAATAAAGAGTTTGAAAGAGAATTTCAAAGGAAATAATGCACAGAGGCAGATCAAACATACCCCGGCATAATCAAAGATTGGTGGAGACACCCAACAAAGTTCAAGGCTGATACCCATAACGTTTATGCCACAACCTCATTGAATGAGTACATGGTCTATGTGGCTATGATTCTATGTATACTTTTCGAGAAGAAAAGTCCTACCCATTTCCATGCAGAATGGGTGCCCCTTTTACATAAAGCAGCCGAAGGCTATAGCTTCAATTGGAACAAAATTCTATCAGATAACTTATCTAAAGAAGTTATGGAGTATCAAACCGCGAGATCCAGTGGCTGACCAGTAGCCTTTTACATGTCAACATATATCATGGAAGCTATATGCTTCATGACTCCTTTCCCTTTGATGAATTGGAGTTGGAAACCAACATGCGTTGAACCTATTCATGAGTATCATTCTAAGTTATGGGAAGAAAATTCTAAGGATTGCTTTTATGAAGTTTGTCATTTCATGGTGATATCAGTGCATCAGGTGTTGTATGGATGTGCACCCCCTGTATTTCAGAGTCAGTTATAGGAAACCTCAAGGTGGTTGCCGATTGGTTTATTGAGAAGAATTTCTCCTATATCAGGGTTTTCAGATGTTCTATCCCTCCTCATTCACATCCAAAATTCTTCCCTGACAGATTGGTGTGTAGGGAGGTATCTCATCAGATAATAACAGGTGGTATTGGGATAGAACTGAAGACAACTCAAAATAATTTTTGGCCAATATTTCTCATACAGATTGGAGGCTTTTCGCTACTCAACCTGGGTCATTCCAAGGTTGAAGATGTAGCTCTAGAGGAGGTCAAGTTGGTGGATCTCGAACACAGGAAACACAACCCTTATCAAATAGTGGGAAGCCACATGGCTCACTATGGAATGAAAGCATTTGAACATGAGGAATCCCCTCATGATGACATTTTCAAAGGGGTCAAAACCTATGAGGAGGTGTGAGACAGGGTACAGACATTACCACCTGACTTGCAAACCAGTCTTCTAACCTTCCAGAGACACAGACGAAGTGGTTTTCCCAAGGCATTGCAGGGAAAAGAAACAACACCTCCTCTAGAACAAGAAAACATTCCCCCAGGCTTCAGATAGAAAGTGCAGGATAAAGAAAACACCAAGGAAAATCTACAGGGGGGCGAAGGATATTCAAAAAACAAAGAAGTCCCACAGATAGAGAATCTAGGAGCATAAACAAAAAGAAGGTCTGGGACACCTCCCGAATCCAGTCAATCTACTCCCCCTTCATCATCTACTATTCATGTTCATACCCCCAACACATCAGGGGAAATAAAATCCACATAGTTGGGTAATCCCATCACTTCCTTGACCCCTTTACGGTCTACTTTTGGGCTCCCTCAGATAGGAGTCATATATGCTAGTGACCTCGACCCTATCTCTAGAGAAGAAATACCTCCCTCTGATTACTTCTTCAGTAAAAAGAGGAAGGAAGTATTAAAGCAAGAGATGTATATGAGAGAAGGTGGTATGGTAAAGAAACACAGGCTGATGGTAGATGGGAAAAACTTAGAAGAGGGATACTTCGCTACAGAGGTAGCGGGCTCCATGGGAGCTCTGGCAACAACAAATCTATTCACTGTTGACTAGATGAGAACAAGGTTGAAACAGAGTAACCACAGGATAGTCTAGTTGAAAAACCAACTAAAAGATAATGAAAAAAATATCAAAGAAGAAATAAATAAAGGTCTAGAGTAGGTCAGAGCTGCTGACAAGAAAGAAATTCAATCGCTTAAGTCAAGTCTAGACGAGATGAACGAGAAGATGCAGACTAGACAAATACAAGTTATTCAGCAAGAAGAATCACTAAGACAACTACAGGCTAAATTGAATTCAATGAAAGGCCTGGTTATAGATTAGAAGTTTTTTCAGGACCAGTCACTAGAAATACATGTGAAGATAGAAGCCAAGCAACAGAGAGTAATCTCCCAAGTAGAGATTATTCAGAATTATTTTAAGGAAGTAAGCAATGTTGTTGATAATATTATTTTTAAAGAAAAAGAAGCTAAATCAGCAAGGGCCACTTTTCAAAAGGCAATTGTATGTTCAAAAAACAAAGAAGTATCAAAAATTCCAAACCTTTCTGTCACATAGCAGGTTAGAGGCGATATCATGCTCAAAGTGTGGGAAACCAACATAGCAGAAAACAAGAAAATAGCTAAAGAAATCAGAGACGATTGCGAAGAAATATTTGATTTGTTGGACAAGGGATCATTAGGTATTGGAAGAGACAATTGCACTGGGCAATTAGGACAGATAAACATTGTAAGACACCAGTTGAATTTCAAAGAGGGTTTGAATGAAATTCAGATGGAAATTTCACAGTTAAAGGAAATGGATGTTACCCTATTAGACAGGTGGCTTGTGAAGCCAAACTTAAAATTTCAATCAATTAAGTTTGTTGGTAAGGGGATTGAAGGCCAGCTTCCAAAAATTCAGAGAAAATTTTATCTATTCGAAGAAAAGGATTTTCTAGAGCCTCCCAAAAATTTTGTACACTTTCTTGAAAAATGTATTGAATATATTGGGTTGAAAGAAGGAGACACTTCAATAAAACAATGATGTATCATTTTGAAAACTTATATTATCGAAACAAGGGGAGAATAAAAGATAATCATGCAAATGGTTGAGGTTTGCATTTTTGTAACTGTTTTCCCCTAGGAGTTAGGAAATCACCAACCATCAATGTATGGGTGATCTAGTATAAGTATAATTTTAGGAGACTGAAAAAAGGCCTTTTCTGGGCGCATTGTAAAGAATAATTTGATGATATTTTTGAATTAATACAAATACAGATTGAAGATTCTAGATCTAGTCAAGTTTGAGTTATATGCTTCTCAGTTGTTTCATATTTTTCATATATCTCTTTAATGAACGCTTAACAACAATTTAGTACAACCTCTACTGTGGTGATTATTTATTCTTGCAATTTAATCGTTTATAGCTTTTCCTCTGTATCCTCTATCAGCAGATACAAGACCTGTAAATGTTTTAGATTTCAATCTCATATGCTTCATTAAGAGTTTTTCCTAACTATTTTCTTCTTTTGTCACAAAGTGATATTCCTCTTTAATTGATGCCTCACCTTGTTCGACAGCGTTATGTTTTCTTTTAATTTCATGCATATTCCCTTTTCAAAATTTAGCTCAGATACCAGAAACGACCTTTAGTTTCGTCATACTATTAGTTTAAAGTTTTGGAGTTATTCTTATATGTTTTGAAGCTGAAATAACGAATCCTTAAAAGAAAACACAAGAATTTATCCTTTCAGTCTTTATCCCTCATGACTGTTCCAGTTACAAGACAACCCAATATCGAGCCTGGATTATCAGATCAAACGATCATTGCCTTAAATTTATTTAACATCATCCTATAGACAACAAATAACCAGGTTGAGTTAGAAAATTCATGGGTAGTAATTGAAAGATACATTAGTATCCAGGAAAACTGGGAAGCTAGACAGAGACAGTTAAGGAACCAACAATATCGCTTTTCGTATAAGTCATTTCTTATCCTTAGTTTTCTCTATCTTTTTGGATGCCTTGATGGTGTACTTTATAGCCTTAAAGTATAAACTCAGGAACAACATCTTATTGGCGTCGTTGCCAGGGAGCGAAGAAGCGAAGCTTTTTCCTTGGGAAGAACGACATCGACACTTTCTCTCTTTGATAGTGAACAAAGATTGAAAACCTTATAAAGCTACCTTTATATTTCACTTGGCAACTCCATGATAAATAAACTGGCTTTTAACCGAAAGAATACTAGAAAAAACCCAGATGACAAACAAACTTCGCCTGTTCCTGATCCAGAAAAAATTTTAAAATCAAGAAGATATCTTAAGGAGACTATATCATCGATGAATAAGTTTTATCAACCTAAATTTACAGAGTCGAACACTAGAGGTATTTTTGAAGGATCGAATACCCCACCTCCATGTGGGGGATTACCTACCAACAAGATTATAACCCTTGATCCTAGTTTGGTCTCGCCTAATTTTAAAACTGAGATTTTTCCAACCGTTTCTTTCACCAATATAGGTAAAATATCCACATCACTTCCCACTTCAATTGATACTTCTTCACTTCACGAAGTTCATTTTCCTATCTCTCAGAATTCCTATGATCGTCCTATTTTTCTTGACATGACTTCCATTGATTCTCCTTTATGTCCACCCTATGAGTCTAAAGAAACTAGTCCACTTTTCCCCAGTTCCCCTTCCTCAAGTTTCTTTTCCCTTGATAACCAATTTCCTGAAACTCTTTCTCATAATCTCCAAGCAACAACCTCTAAATCATCAATGGCTACGGTGGGAGGAGGTGATGATGGAGGTGGGGCTAGAGGAGGAGGAGCAGGCGTCCAAGTCCCCCCCCACTCAAATATTTTCAAAGGTGGCTTCTAGATATGCTCCTTTGGTCCTCCCAGTCCCCCTCCATGACTTACCTGGAAACTAGATGAAGAATCTTCCGAAATTCACAGTATAGGGTGATTTGACTGCAGCAGAACACATCAATTTATTTGACCAATTCACTGACATCCTTGGACTCGAACATGAATATGTCTACTCCAAACTCTTAGTTCAGACTTTTGAAGGTCAGGTAAGAATCTGGTTCCATGTTCTAGTAGCAGGATCCATATCGTCATATGGGGAACTTGAAAATGCTTTTATTAGAAAATGGGGGGAAAGGAAAGACCATCTCTATTATCTAACTGAATTTGGGGCTCTAAGAAATAAACACTCTGAATCAATCCTCCAGTTCACCCAGAGGTTCAATAAATTGTATAATAAGATTCTAGCTGAGGTCAAACCCTCCCGACCTGCAACGAAAGTAACCTTTGTTGGAGCTTTCGACCCTGATTTCTCCCTGTGATTGAGGGAGAGGAGATTGGTAGACCTCACCAAGATGCAAGATGATGCCTTATAAATTGAGTCAAACATGATGGCATCAGGAAAGTTGAAAACCAAATTTAAAACTTGAAACAAAGAAACCAGAATATATAGAGATCAAGGGGGACCGTCTGGATCAGGAAGATCTTCAGAAGACAAAATGGATGACATGGCAAGAATAATCAAAGAGCTATCAAATAAGATCTCAAGAATGGAACTAGATCAAGCGAAGAATGAGAATTTTCCCAGAAAGGATTTCAGAAGGAATCCTAACCCTCAAAATCCACTAAGATAGATTAAGAATGAGGATCAAAAAATCCAAACCCCCTTTAAAAGCAAAAACTTTATAGGAGGAGAAGATGTGGACGATTTTGAGGAACTAGAAGAAGACATTAATAATCTTGGCGATGACTGCCTACAACCTTTTTTAACAAGGAAAGATTGTGAAAAATTTGCAACTACAAAAGATAGATCTGAAAATAACAAAAAGAGTAGTATTATTGAAGATTCAACCTATCAGGGAATTGGAGACGATATAATGGCCGAAATCCACCAAAAGTACAATCTAAGGCCTAGAAGCAAGAGCCTCACAACTCCCCCATTGAAAAGGATTTTCCTGAGGGGTGAAATAGATGAGTCAATTTCAAAAAATGTTGAAAAATAGACTATAAGAACTAAGACCGCTGACACACAGCCTACCAAGACAAAGTTAGCGGAAACATTAGCCGTAAATGCGCAGAAAACGGAGGTCCCTATAATTGAAACTAAAACCTCACAACAAAGGAAAGATGAAAAGAAGGGGTTAGAAACCCAAACCATAGAGATCGACAAAACAATAGGAAGATTTAATCTAGAAAATGAAATAAATAAAATCAAAATCCCTATGCCTCTTGTCGAACTGGCAAAAAATCCAATTTAGGGGAAACAAATCGCCAAATTAATCAGTTTTTCAGAAAACAAAAGTCAGGCCGATATAAATTTAGAAGATGACAAGCCTAACATAATTTTCGGCCCACATTTCGAAGGTGCCAAAGACACCATTGCCCCTTTCTATATCACTCTGACTGTGCATGATCACTTGCTCCATAATTTCATGTTATATTCTGGAGCCTCTCACAATGTAATGGCTAAAGCCATTATGGAGAGACTTGGTCTTGAAATCACCAAACCTTATGGAGATTTATATTCATTCGATTCAAAAAAAGTTAAGTGTATAGGCATGATGAAATATTTAGTCGTTAATCTTGTATAGATACATGCGAAAGGAGTTCTAATGGATGTGGTCGTCATTGATATACCCCCAAAGTACGGTATGCTCTTATCTAGGTCTTGGGGTGCGAGGATCCCTCCAACTCAACATGACATATGCCACGATCCCGGTCTTTGGAGGATACTTCACATGTTTGTATAGATAAACCAAGTTAGCATTCACGGTAAGTGACCTGCATAACCAAAAAAACTACCCTGTCTATATTGCTAATCAAGATTTAGGAAATTGTATTTTATCTATCAATGACGATATTATTGTATGTATAGAGGAAAATTGTACAGAAAATAAAAAAAAATAAAACAGGATGTATATAGCACTGGTGTTTGGAAGATGTTTTTAGATGGTGCCTCATCTTATTTTGGGGCCGGAGCTGGGGTGATTTTTGTGGCACATGGTGACAAATTCTTTATCCCTTTCTCTTATAGATTATAGTGGAACACTGACCACGTTAACAATGTATGCGAGTATGAATCCCTAGTGTTAGGATTGGAAGATGCCAGGAGAATGAAAATTAAAAACTTGGAAGTATTTGGCGATGCAGAGCTAATCGTGAAACAGGTAAATCGTCAATACCAGGACAAACATCCTAGGTTATGGTCTTATCAGAACTATCTTTGGGATCTAATAGAAAAAAATTGCTCCTCTGTTAATGTTCATTATATTCCAAGAGCAGAAAATCAACAGGCAGATGCATTAGCCAAAGCATCTTCAACGTTCACACCTCCCACTTCTTTCAAATTAAAATAACATATACTAATGAGACATAGGCCTTCCATACCGAATAACATTCAACATTGGCAGGTTTTTGAGGACTATGAACAACTATGGAAATTTTTAGAGACAGTAGATGACTTTGCCGAAACGCATGCCGACCAAGAAAACCAGAATGACCCTATTTGGATCATGCAGGAAGGCGAAGACCCCCAAGAGTTTCAAGATAAAATCACTAACCACCGGATGCTTGTTTTAAAAAATAGTCAGATACCTAAAGGTTTGATCCCCTTACAAAGGATATTTAATCATGATGACATCCATTTGAAGTCTACCTTACAGCCTCAACCAAAGGAGGTTGAGGATTGCGATATTAGTACCAAAGAAAAACCTAGGTTGGTGAAATTGTCCAAATATCTGTCTCCCAAAATAAAAAGTAAGTATGTTGAGTTGCTTAGACAATATAAAGACGTTTTTTCTTGGTCTTATGATGAATTGAGAACTTATGACACTACTATAATGGAACATAAAATTCCTTTGAAACCAGGTGTCAAACCTTTCAAGAAAAAACTCAGAGAGATTAACTCTATCCTACTATTGGTAATAGAAAAAGAATCAAAAAACTCTTGTATGCTAAAATCATTGTCCCACTGAGATATTCTGAGTGGGTAGCCAATTTAGTCCCAATGAGAAAGAAAAACGGTGATATTAGGATGTGTGTAGATTTTAGAAACCTGAATTGATCATCACTTAAGGACAATTATCCATTACCTAAGATGGACCATGTTTTAGAAAAAGTAGTTGGAGCTAACATAATGTCTATGATTGATGGTTTTTCAGGTTACAATCAAATTGCAATACATCAAGATGACAAAGAAAAAACTGCGTTCACTACCCCTTGGGGTAACTTTATGTACGACAAAATGCCTTTTGGTTTAATGAATGCAGGGGAAACTTTCCAACAAGCCATGGATATCACTTTCGTGGGTGAAAGAGATAAGTTCATCATTATCTATATTGATGACCTGACTGTTTTATCTAAATCTGATGCAGAACATCTAACACACCTCAAACAAAATTTTGAGAAATGTCGCAAATTCGGTTTGTCACTTAATCCCAAGAAATCTCATTTCAAAATGCAAGAAGGTATACTCTTGGGTCATATCGTGTCTAGAGATGGAATCAAACTTGATCCCAAAGGGTCGAGGTGACAGATACCATAAATATTCCTAGAAACGTAAAAGAAATTCAGTCTTTTTTAGGAAAAATAAACTTCTTGAGAAGATTCATCCCTTACTTTTCTGAATTGTAAAATTGATTACAGATATGCTTAAAACGAACAGTGAGGTGAAGTGGACAAATGAAGCCAAAGCGTTGTTTCAACGTATCAAGAAAGTAATAAGAAAAGCACCAGTCCTGGCAAGCCCAGATTACACAAAAGATTTTTTGATTTTTTCTTTTGCTTCTAAACATACAATCATATTTGTATTGTTATAGAAAAATGAGGAAGGTTTTGAGCGACCTATTGCATTTTTAGCAGAAGTCTCAGAGACGTTGAGCTGAAATATGACATATTGGAAAAACAAGCTTATGCAATGGTAAAATCTCTCAAGGCTTTCATAAAGTACGCATTGCACTCAAATATCATTGCTTACGTGCCTTCAAGTTATGTTAAAGATATATTGGTTCAGCTAGACAACGATGGAAGAAGAGGTAGGTGGCTGGCTAAAATTCAGGAGTTCGACCTAGAAGTCAAACCAACTAAAATTATCAAAGGTCAGGGTTTGGCCAAATTGCTATCTGAATCAAATCTAAAAGCACTCAGGATAAATCAGCTGCAAGAGAATGAGGGATTTCTAGAAATAGATGAGCTTGACGTCACTGCACCCACAACTGAGATTCAAGGCAAGTTCTATACTTAAGTCTGGTATCATGATATCGTTTCTTACCTGCTAACCCTTCAATGTCCCAGTGAGTTAACCCCATCTAAAACTAGGACACTGAAGTTACACAGTGTAAAATATTGTATCATAGATGGTAAATTGTATTGGAAAGACCCTCCTGGGTTTCCTATTGAGCTACTTAGTCGAGGCTGAAATAGAAAGGGTTATAGATGAATTCTATGTGGGAGTGTGCGGAGGACACCATGCTTGGCGGGAAATGACTTATAAAATATTAAGATCTGGGTATTACTGGCCTAAATTATTCATAGATGTAAACACTAAAGTCCAAACTTGTACTCCTTGTCAGTTGTTTACAGGAAAACAGAAAGTCCCATCTTTACCTTTAGTTCTGGTTAAAACTGAAGCTCCATTTCATCAATGGGGTCTTGATTTCATTGGATAAATTCATCCACACTCCAGCGCAAAACGCAAGTGGATTCTAACTACTACAGACTATTTCACTAAATGGGTGGAAGCTATTCCCACGAGAAATGCAATTGACTCAGTAATAATCAGTTTCCTAGAAGAAAATATTTTATCCAGGTTTGGTTTTCCCCGAAAGATAGTCACTGATAATGCCCAAGCATTTAAATCAATGGCCATGGTAAGATTCTGCCAAAAATACAACATCATATTAGGACACTCCACATCTTACTATCCACAGGGTAATGGTCTAGCTGATTTTCTAATAAAAATCTGATTACTGTGATAATAAAGATTTTGATTGAAAATAAGAAAGCATGGAATATCCATTTAAAATATTCTCTATGGGCTAACAGGATAAGTACCAAAAGATCAATTAGGATTTCCCCTTTTCATATGGTATATGGTACCGACATCATTTTACCAATAAATATTGCTCTGCCCGTAATGAAACTATTTCAATATTCAAATGAAGAACCCAACGATGTTACCAGGAGGATAAACCAATTGGTTGAAGTTCAGCAAAATCGGGCTGAAGTAAATGAAAGGTTACAGAGATATCAGGATAACATGAAGGCCTTATTTGATTGAAAAGATAAAGATAGAGATTTCCTCCCTGGCGATCTGGTCCTGAAATGAGAAGCCAAGAAAGAAGACACTAGTAAACATGGTAAGTTTGATCCAATCTAGTTAGGCCCATATAAGATTTCGGCTTCTGAGGGAAAAAATGCCTTTTTATTAGAAAATCTCGATGGAGACATTCTCAACGCCCCTGTAAATGGGCGACACCTTAAACACTTCATGCAGTAATGTGTTTCTGAACTCTCATTGTACATACTAGTTTGTTTTAATTCTTACTTTATAGTTCCATTTCCTTCGGTAAGTTTTTCCATTCCAAAAAATAATAATAATAATAATAATAATAATAATTTTGATTCATGAGATTTCCTGACAATTATTATGCTAATTTATTTCGCACGAAAGTTTTTGACCAACCAAGAGACTAGAGATGCTAAAAAGGTGATGGGCACAAATAAATGTATTAAATATCTTCCAATGAAAAAGGTAATAAATTAATAGCATTTTTGGCCGGCAACATAGGAGTTACCAAGGTATGAGATTTTTCTCTGAAAATTCAAGCCAAAGTACCACGAGAGATACAAATGAATAAACCATTAGTTCAATTGATGTTAATGTTATCACTGAAAATTTTCAAAATAAGGAAGTTAAAAAAAAAGGTGGGGGGGGAGGGGGACTTAAGGAAAAGTTATAAAGACTAACTAAGAAAATCTTTAAGAACGGTCATGTGTGCAGTAGTTTGTCTGAAGCCCTTTACTTTCCCCCTAGTCATGGTAAATCCTGCTTCTTGCCTGACCCTGAATGTTTTATCATAAGTTCCTTGAGAAAAGAAAGGTCTCACTTTGGTTCTGAAAATTCTCAAACAAACCTTCGAAAACAAGAATAGGTTGAGTTTATAGTTCTTTAACTTTAGCTGAACCATAAGTATGTCTAGGCTAATCCTAACCTTATTAGCCTTCCTAACAGGAATAAATTGATTGGTTTTGCTCAAGGAAATTCCTTAAAAAAGATATCAAGAAGTTTCCCTCAAGAATTTCCCTAAAGCCGATGATGTTTCAAGGCAAGAGAGAAGATTAGTCCAAAGCTATTTAAGTGAGTTGACAGGCCTCTGTTGTTAAAAATTCAAGAAGATATATTCCCAAGTATATTACATATTGATTGATTGCCGCCACTTCATATTAAAAGAAAATATATATAGACAGATGGTGAAAGGAAATTCAATTTTGATTGCCCCCATCTAGTCCAAAGAGATGAAGAAAGGAAATTCATTATATTGATTGCCCTCATCTCAGTATTTAAATGCTAGAAAATAATGAAGTGGTGAAAGGAAATTCAATATGGGAAGTATGATAACTTCAATGGGGTACTGAACAGGCTCGCTGGCAGTGAAGCAATATATTTATATCTAATAAGGTTGTTATACATGGATTACAAGACGCTATGGTAACTTTTCTTCTTTCAGCTGGATTCATATTATAGGTTTCTGAGATCTCGTAATTTGACACATTGAAATCACTTTACCTCGATGCAAATAGAATCAGGTGAAACCTGGTAGAATGGTTAATTTGGTTTTTATTATCTTACACAGATATGAGGTCAGTTTCAGAAAAGGAAATCTATTGAGAACCTAACTCGAGAAAATCGAATGTTTTATTTTTGAAGAATTTTCAAAAGCAAATGTAGAGATCCTAAAATCCTATTTTGATTTGTCTCCTAGTCTGTTTCACAAAGTTGAATTATTGACCCCATTTACCCAATGAAGGAACTTGGTCTACATGTTATTCTCATCCCACAAGGAAACACAATCCCTAGATGGAGTCTAATATTGACAAGAAGTTTAATTTTTTACCCTTTTAACATGAAACTTCGCCTTTTTCTAGTCATGGAGCCACCCTTAATCCTAAAAAAGAGTCAAAAGTCTTTCAAATTTTTTTTGGGTTTCAGGATTCGGTTTTTCATGAGGTATGATCTTTAGTTAGAAACTTCAGAGTCCCGATGCTGAAATCTCGAAAAGGCTTTATATTAAAGTAATAAAACAGAAAAAAGAAAAAGTGGGTGCTATAAGTCCTGACGCGCATTTCACAAAGTATCCTTTAGTTGTGATTAATTAAAATCTTAAACGTGATCAATGATTCATTAATCTTTCACGATTCATATTTTCTTGTGTCAAAGTGCTTTCAAAATATTGACCCTTGAGTGCCCGATCCCCGAATTTCCGAAAAAAATAAAAATAAATAAATAACTAACCTTGATTAATTAAAGCATTAATAAAAGTGATTAGCACCTAAATTAATCCCATCGTGATTTCATGATTCAGGGTTTTGTTATGACATACCTCATGGGTACAGGATCCTCAAAATTCTGAAATGCGAAATCACAATTTTTTTTTTAACAAATTTTAAAACAAAATTAAGTTAGTTTAAAACATGATTAATAATGACTAAATTACTTTTCGCATTTCGCATTTCGCATTTCGGGATTTGTTGAAAGAAGTCCTTTCGAAACTCCAGCTTGAAATTGCCGATATGCAGCAGTATTAATAATGGACAAATGAAGATATTTTTGATATGAGGGCGTATCTCTAGGCGTATCTTCCTCATTAAAATATTAATTCATTATGTCCTGTAATAGTATGCTCATCTTAAGACAAGATAAAGGCTAATAAATGTTCAATAGTTCAAATTTTGATTCTTGTTTTTACAAGCAGGAGTAAGTTGCATTTATCTAGGGTTATATATCTTTCCTTTGCAAACAGGTTTTCAGTTTAAACGTGAACATTATGGCACCTAGAAAGGCACCTAAGAAAAGTGAAGAAGTAGATAAAAGCTCAAGCCCAGAAAGAGATGCTGTGTCTGATACTACACTGCATGCCATTGATTCCATCAAATCATAGAGGCAAATTTTTGAAACCTTGGACTACGAAATCAAGAATTTTCCCAATGATTCTGAAAATAAACTACGGGACATAGAAGATTCTGAACTTCACAAAGTAGCCACGTGCCCACGACTCATGACATACAACAATATGATCAGTTGAGCTTTAGAGAGGACAGATGTGTAGACGAGAAGCATTTCGGACAACCAAGGGGTCGTCATCGACTCTTTCAGAGCGAAGCATATACAAGTAATGTACAAATTGTCTCCCAATTCTAAGTACATTTATAATAAAGAATTTGTAAGAGAATTTCAAAAGAAATAATGCATAGAGGCAGATCAAACATACCCCGACATAATCAAAGACTGGGGGAGACACATAGCAAAGTTCAGGGCTGATACCCATAATGTTTATGCCACAGCCTCATTGAATGAGTACATGGTCTATGTGGCTATGATGCTATGTAGACTTTTCGGGAAGAAAATTCCTACCCATTTCCTTGCGGAATGGGTGCCCCTTTTACATGAAGAAGCTGAAGGATAAGGCTTCAATTGGAACACAATTCTATCATATAACCTAGCTAAGGAGGTTATGGACTATCAAACCATGAGATCCAGTGGCTGACCAGTGTCCTTTTACATGTCGGCATATATCATGGACGTTATATGTTTCACGACTCCTTTCCCTTTGATGAATTGGAGTTGGAACCCAACATGTGCTGAACCTATTCATGAATAACATTCTAAGTTGTGGGAAGAAAATGCTAAGGATTCTTTTTACGAAGTTTTTTATTTCGTGGTGATACCAGTGCATCAGATGTTGTATGGTTGTGCACCTGGTCATATTTCAGAGTCAGTTATAGGAAACCTTAAGGCGGTTGCCGATTGGTTTATTGAGGAGAATTTCTCCTATATCAGGGTTTTCAGATGTTCTATCCCTCCTCATGCACTTTCAAAATTACTCCCTGATAGACTAGTGTGCAGGCAGGTATCTCATCAGATAATAATGTGCGGTATTGGGATAGAATTGAAGACAACTCAAAATACATTTTGGCCAGTCTTTCCCATACAGATTGGAAGGTTTTCACTACTCGACCTGGGTCATTCCAAGGTTGAAGCTGCAGCTCTAGAGGAGGTCAAGTTGGTGGATCTCAAACACAGGAAACATGACCCTTATCAAACAGTGGGAAGCCACATGGATCACTGTGGCATGAAACCGTTTGAACATGAGGAATCCCCTAGCAATGACATTTTCAAAGGGGACAAAACCTATGAGGAGGTGTTAGACAGGGTATGTATAGTACCACCCGACTTGCAAACCAGTCTTCTAACCTTCCAGAGACACAGACGAAGTGGTTTTCCCAAGGCATTGTAGAGCGAAGCAACAACACCTCCTCCAGGACAAGAAAACATTCCCCCAGGCTTCGGACAAAAAGAGCAGGATAAAGCAGTGACCAAGGAAAATTCACAGGGGGTCGAAGGATCTTCACAAAACAAGGAAGTCCCATAGTCAGAGAAACCAGGAGTAGAAACAGAAAGAAGGTCTGGGAAGCCACATGGCTCACTGGGAGTAGACACAGAAAGAAGGTCTGGGAGTAGAAACACGACCCTTATCAAATAGTGGGAAGCCACATGGCTCACTGTGGCATGAAAGCATTTGAACATGAGGAATCCCCTCATGATGACATTTTCAAATGGGTCAAAATCTATGAGGAGGTGTGAGACAGGGTACAGACATTACCACCTGACTTGCAAACCAGTCTTCTAACCTTCCAGAGACACAGACGAAGTGGTTTTCCCAAGGCATTGCAGGGCAAAGAAACAACACCTCCTCCAGAACAAGAAAACATTCCCCCAAGCTTCAGATAGAAAGTGCAGGATAAAGAAAACACCAAGGAAAATCTACAGGGGGCCGAAGGATATTCAAAAAACAAAGAAGTCCCATGGATAGAGAATCCAGGAGCATAAACAAAAAGAAGGTCTGGGGCACCTCCCGAATCTAGTCAATCTACTCCCCCTTCATCATCTACTATTCATGTTCATACCCCCAAGACATCAGGGGAAATAAAATCCACATAGTTGGGTAATCCCATGACTTCCTTGACCCCTTTATAGTCTACTTTTGGGCTCCATTAGATAGGAGTCATATATTCTAGTGACCTCGACCCTATCTCCAGAGAAGAAATACCTCCCTCTGATTAATTCTTCAGTAAAAAGAGGAAGGTTGTATTAAAGCAGTAGATGTATATGAGAGAAGGTGGTATGGTAAAGAAACATAGGGTGCTGGTAGATGGGAACAAATTTGAAGAGGAAGATTTTGCTACAGAGGTAGCAGGCTCCATGGGAGCTCTAGCAACAAAAAATATATTCACCGTTGACAATATGAGAATAAGGTTGAAACATAGTAACCATAGGATAATCCAGTTGCAAAACCAACTAAAAGATACCGAAAAAAATATCAAAGAAGAAATAAATAAAGGTCTAGAGTAGGCCAGAGATGTCGACAAGCAAGAAATTCAATCGCTTAAGTCAAGTCTAGATGAGATGAATGGGAAGATGCAGACTATCCAAATACAGGTTATTCGGCAAGAAGAATCAGTAAGACAACTACAGGCTAAATTGAATTCAATGAAAGGCCTGGTTATAGAATTGAAAGTTTTTTAGGACCAGTCACTAGAAATACATGCAAAGATAGAAGCCGAGCAACAGAGAGTAATCTCCCAAGTAGAGATTATTCAGAATTATTTTAAGGAAGTAAGCAATGCTTTTGATAACAATATTTTTAAAGAAAAAGAAGCTAAAGAAGCAAGGGCCACTTTTCAAAAGGCAGTTGTATGTTCAGAAAACAAAGAAGAATCGAAAATTCCAAAGCTTTATGTCATAGAGCAGGTCAGAGGCGATATCATGGTCAAAGTGTGGGAAACCAACATAGCATAAAACAAAAAAATAGCCAAAGAAATCAGAAACGATTGCAAAGAAATATTTGATTTGTTGGACAAGGGATCATTAGGTATTGGAAGAGACAATTGCACTGGGCAATTAGGACAGATAAACATTGTAATACACCAGTTGAATTTCAAAGAGGGTTTGAACAAAATTCAGATGGAAATCTCACAGTTAAAGGAAATGGATGTTACCCTAATAGACAGGTGGTTGGTGAAGCCAAACTTAAAATTTCAATCAATTAAGTTTGTGGGTAAGGGTATTGAAGACCGACTTCCAAAAATTCATAGAAAATTTTATCTATTCGAAGAAAAGGTTTTCCCAGAGCCTCACAGAAATTTTGTACACTTTCTTGAAAAATGTATTGGGTTGAAAGAAGGAGACACTTCAGTAAAACAATGAAGTATCATTTTGAAAACTTATATTATCGAAACAACAGGAGAATAAAAGATAATCATGCAAATGGTTTAGGTTTTCATTTTTTGTAACTATTTGCCCCTAGGAGTAAGGAAATCACCAACCATCAATGTATGGGTGATCTGGTATAAGTATAATTTCAGCAGACTGGAAAGAGGCTTTTTCTAGGTGCATTGTAAAGAAGAATTTGAAGATATTTTTGAATTAATACAAATAGAGATTGAAGATTCCAGATCTGGTCAAGTTTGAGTTATGTGCTTCTCTGTTGTTTCATATTTTTGATATATCTCTTTAATGAAATCTTAACTACAATTTAGTACAACCTCTATTATGGTGATTACTTATTCTTGCAATTTAATCGTTTACAGCTTTTCCTCTGTATCGGCTATCAGCAGATACAAGACTTGTAAATGTTTTAGATTTCAATCTCATATGCTTCATTAAGAATTTTTCCTAACTATTTTATTCTTCTGTCACAAAGTGAGATTCCTCTTTAATTGATGCCTCACCTTGTTCAATAGCTTTATGTTTTCTTTTCATTTCATGCATATTCCCTTTTCAAAATTTAGCTCAGATATCAGAAACGGCCTTTAGTTTCATCATACTATTAGTTTAAATTTTTGGAGTTCTTCTTATATGTTTTGAAGAAGAAATAGCGAACCCTTAAAATAAAACACGAGAATTTATCCTTTCAGTCTTTATCCCTCATGACTGTTCCAATTACAAGACAGCCGATATCGAACCTAGATTATCAGATCAAATGAGCATTGCCTTAAATTTATTTAACACCATCTTACAGACAACAAATAACCAAGTTGAGTTAGAACATTCATGGGAAATAGTTGAAAGAGACATTAGTATCCAGGAAAACTGGGAAGCTAGACAGAGACAGTCAAGGAACCAACAATAGCCCTTTTCGTATAATTGATTTCTTATCCTTAGTTTTCTCTATATTTTCGGATGCCTTGATGGTGTACTTTAGAGCCTTAAAGTATAAACTCAGGAACAACATGAGGCATACCTACTTTAGGGATGGAGGCCCCTTTCAACCACTTTATCCTATTTGTGTGCATATTGGCCTTTTGTTTATTTTGGTGTGCTATTTATTTTTAGTTGGCCTTAGGATTTGTTTTTATATCTCAAGTCTTGAGTCATCATGGAGCCATACTAGCTTCCTCGCAGATCTCACCATTTGTTAAGATTACCACCACATCTTGAGTCTTTTCATTCTAAAAGGTGTAAAGTTATCAAATGTGGTACACACACCTCCACCTACTAGAATTGTGATAATACAAGGATGAGTACTGAGTCAAGTCAGAAATATAATGACAGTCCTTCGAATCCCATTCCTACTATAGTTAATAGTGTTCCTTCGACACGTTCAACCACTGCGGTTGTAGTGTCGACGGTTCCCATCATCACTCCTATCTAACCTACAGTTACTACTCAACCCATTGTGACATACCCTATTGGGTCTATTTTTTGTACACTTGGATACAATAATCATTCCATCCCTACGGCCTCTCACCCTTTTTTCTTATTGTATGCTTAATTTCACATCGCAATTTTCATCCTCCATTCCAACATCTAACCCGAATACTAGTATTGGACTTGGGGGCATGGCTCCTCCGCATATTCCTTTCTCGTTTGGCAGTGATCATATCCCTCAAACGAATTCTACGGTTGGAATCCTACCTCCTTTTCACCTAGGGTCTAATCCTAGTATTAATTCCCCTAGATGGAGTGGTCAACCTGGAAAACAAGTTGTTGCTTATGTTTCATCCTTTACACCTACCTCCTCCATGTCGATTCTGACCAACAGGCTTGGAATGACAAATCCACCTCTATCCTTCAGATTCACACCTGGAGGAGGTCAGTTTCACACCTTGGGAAACCCCCAATATGGAGCTACTCTAGATGGGGGGAATATCTACAATCCGCATCATCACATTCCAACTGGAATCAGTTTGGAGGGGGGTTTTACAATCTCAAATAGGGCCATGGTGCATACCAGAACCCTGGATGGGATGTGATTCCCCAACAACAATCTTTCCTGGGAGCTTGGGGCTAGATGTTGCAACCTTGTCTCCCTTTTCTGGCCATGCTTAATCTTTCAGACTTGTCTAGATTAATGAATGAACCTGTGCATCATGACCCAACATGCCCCCCCATCCCCACCAAGCTTCCTTCATATATTCAAAAATTTGAAGGAAAGATTTGTGAGGGTCCTAATGATCACATCACTACTTTTCATCTTTGGTGCTCTTCTAATTCCCTTAATGATGATTCTATTTGTTTAATATTGTTTCAACACACCCTCACGGGGGTTGCACCAAAACAGTAAATAGATATATCTAGGGGGTTGTATAGAACTTTTAATCTGATGGTTTTAGTATTCCTTAATCACTTCCAATTGTTGTTTCGTTACGATGTCGACATAGAACTTTTGTCGGCCTTTTTCCAGGACAAAGCCACCCATATATTGGATCACCTCCAAGAGTGGCACAGACAGAATAGGTTCATCAAGGCCTACATACCTCCATATTTCCTTTTGTAATGGTCCCTTAAGTCTCTACAACCTTATATTTTGAAGATGTTTCGACATACAGAGTTACATCTAAGAAAGAAGTGATTTTCAAATCCCAACAGTTAGATCTTATATATGCTCAGTCTGGGATGTTATACAAAATTATTTCGAATGCACTGAGGTCAATCTATGACCCTAGACAAAAGCATGGGCCTTATGCCGATGGTATTGTAAGCTCCGCAAATGTGAAATCTGCAGACTTGGTGACAATCCAGTTGAAAGAGTTGTCTCTAAACCAGTCTGTAGGAGGGAAAGATTTGTTTGTGTCCTCCACTCCCACTCAGTTGACAAATGTACATTCTATGCAATCGTCGACCAACCTGAATGGTAACCAAAAACTAGGAGGGAATAAAAATAAAGGACGTGGTAACAATCGTAAGGGTGGGATGAATAATAATAATAAACACAAGGACAATGGTAATAATGAGAAGTTGAATAATAATTTTGGTGAGGGCAAGAAAGAAAGGCGAAAGGTGAAGTTTCCCTGCAATATTTGTACAAACAATCACCTTACCCACTTGTGCCCCAAAATTAGTGCCCACTGTGTTGACTAATCCTTTTCCACATAATCAGCACATGGCCTTGAGCTCCTTGAATGTCAGAAATGCAGTGAGTGGAAGTCAAAACCCACCGGTACAAGATGGTGACTGTCTATGGATCAGTATGGTCAAGTCTCAGGTTAATTTAGCCACTTAGTCTCGTGATTAGATTTTTTCACAGACTGTACCTGTTCTAGAGTCTCCCCCTCCTCTAGAGGCAACTTTATAGATCGAAAAACCAGAGCCTCTGTCTTGTATTATGAAAGGAGTACTCAAGCTTTCTACCCAAAACCCTAATGAGATAGCCTCCCAAAATTACTCTATTGTTGAGGATCTGGGTCAAACCCCTTGTGTGATGTCATCTCTAGAGGTACTCCAAATGTGTCCTTCATAAAGGAATGCCTTGTTATCTGCGTTAGGATATCTATATCCCAGTGGATCTAAGGTTATCAATTTTGACATCATGAATGTGAAGCCTCACTTGCATTACCATGTGGCATTCCAAATCCATGTGGATTACTCAAAGTATACCATCAAATGCACTATTATTGATGAAGGTACTACAACATGCATGATGTCCCTTATCTATTAGAAATCCCTTGGCTCTCCCACCCTTTCACAATATCCGACCATGTTGACTACTTTTGATGGTCATTCTTTCCACCCTCACAGTATTCTTCCTTCCTTCCCAGTCCAGTTAGGTGGGAAGATAGTGGAGGTGGATGTCGAGGTGGTTGATGCACCCCTCGATTATAACTTGTTACTAGGATGTAACTGAACTTATTCTATGACTACAGTCATATCATCTGTCTTCCGTACTCTATGTTTTCCTCACAATGGGAAGATTGTGACGATTGACCAATTGTCCTTTTCATACGCTAGCCCCAATGCATCGGTTGGACCGTCTATCCCCGTGATCGACAATTCTCAACCGAAAACTAAGAATATTGGTGTCAAAATCTATTCATCCCTTATGGTTACCTTTGATTTTGTGGCACAAATTCATCATATCTATGCCATGTCTAATAGGTATTCTTCATAAATGAGGTTCGTTCCATTCCGCGCTTCATATTTTAACGATCCTTGGACCCTAACTTCCTCTACTGCGTCTTGTGAAGGTTAGCCACATACTGGAATGGCTATGCCAATGTCGGCAACTGATATAGTGTATCAGGATGTTCTTGACTCTTCTACTGACCCAGATCCTGTCACCTCGCATAAGAACGAGGAGGATGCTATTCTTAAGCTTTTGTGGGCCACTTCATCTTCTTGCTCGCATGACTGCCTCTATGATAATTTACACTCATATGAAGAAATCATAGAGTCCATGAATGGTTTTGACATGCCATGGGATGATATGCACCATTGCTCTTATTTCCTCCCAGAACTTTCTAGAATCAAACAAGATGATTTTAGATCTACCTTGATACGCATGGCATTTATGTTGAAGGAAATGTTGAGAGTATCTCTCCGACCATCATGATCGATATCTCTTGTATTCCTAGTAAGGTTGAAAATGTATACATTGGTATAGATTGTTCACTAGAAGAAATTTTGATCTATACCAAGATCTTCAAAAAATTATACGATGTATTTGCTTGGTCATATGAAGAGATTCCAAGAATTGACCCTTGAATTGTCGAACATGAGATTAAAACCTACCCAGATGCCAAGCATGTTTGAAAATGACTTAGAGCTATTAATCCTAAGAAGGCCCCTACTATTAAGGAAGAGGTGGGAAAACTAGTTAATGATGGATTCATCTACCCGGTTACCTTGAATGAATGCATATCCAATCCCATTCCTATGAATAAGAAGCAAGGAACCATCTGTGTATGCATGGATTTTCAAGACCTGAATAATGCCTGTCCTAATGATAACTTCTCGACAACCTTCATTGATTGGATTCTTGATGAGTGTGTAGGAAGCGAGGTTTTTTCTTTTATGGATAGATTTTCAGGATACAACCAAATTCAGATTAGGCCTAAGGATCAACATAAGACGACATTCATTTGTTCTTGGGGTACCTTCGCATAACAAAAAATGTCTTTTTTCCTTAAAAACGTTGGAGAAACCTTCCAATGAGCTATGAACTTTGTGTTTCATGATCTCAATCATATAGTTGAATCCTATTTCAATTATCTCATTGCTCACTCCTGCAAGAGAGTGGATCACTCTACCCACCTTTGGCTAATTTTTGAAAGATGAAATTATTATCGCATCCGTTTGAACCCTCATAAATTCATATTTTTTGTTAGGTCAAGTCATCTTCTAGGATTCTTAGTCTCTGAGACTGCGATCATGGTGGATCCATTAAAGGTTGAGGCAATAATTTGAATACCTCCCCCACGCACTATTTGTCAACTTCAAGGTTTACAAGGGAAAGATAACTTTTTACATCGATTTATAGTAAACTATGCCAATATTACTAAGGGTTTCATGCGTCTCTTGAAGAAGGACACTCCTTTTATCTGGGATGAGTGATCCCATGAATCCTTCGATGCTTTGAAGAAATCCTTGATATCAACACCTTTGCTAAAGGCTCTAGACTATAGTAGAGATTACTTGCTTTATATCGCCTCATCTGAAGGGATGATTTGTATGGTTTTAGTTCATGAGGATTATGAGCTCCGTGAGCATGTCATTTACTATCTTAGCTGAAACTTAGTCGGCCCTGAACTCAAGTATTCTCATGTTGAGAAGCTAGCTTTGGTTGTCGTTTACATAGTTCAACGATTAAAAAACTATATATTTCTTTGCAAAACTATTGTGGTTGCTGATGTCAATCCATTTCAATTAGTCTTTACTAGGCGTATCATAGGGGGGGAATATAATAAATGGATTATCATATTGCAAGAATTTGATCTTGATTTTTCTTCTATGAAATCCAAGATATCACGAGTTTTCACCGAGTTAATATCGTACTTCC
This sequence comes from Picea mariana, assembly GCA_032191745.1. NCBI lineage: Eukaryota > Viridiplantae > Streptophyta > Pinopsida > Pinales > Pinaceae > Picea > Picea mariana. The sequence goes on along the minus strand of JASDQU010010804.1, from coordinate 173,544 downwards.
CTTGGTTAGATGAGGATTTTATTCATGTTGATTCATTTGCGGATGAACACATTTTCCTTATTTCATTGTCAGACCCCTGGTATGTAGATATTGTGATCCATCTACAAACCTTGAAGTTCCCCCAACATATTTCTAAAGATGACTGATGACGTATATGATATCAAGCTAAGAACTACCTTATCGTCAGTGACACTTTGTATCGCCAAGGAGTAGACAATATCTTGCATCGTGGCTTGACTCATGAAAAAGATAAGTTTGTTCTTAATGACTATCACAATGGAGCTTGTGGTGGTCATATATCCGGGATTGCGAGTTCCATAGATGATTTTAGGGGCTAAATTTTGCAAAAGGGATAATTTTCCATGGTTTTTCCCAAAAAATGATTTGCCAATTTCCATTTTTTTCTAAAATGATTCACCCAAATTCCATAGAATATATTTTTTTTACCTTACAAATCACTAAAATTTTATAGAAACTATGTAAAACCCTTAGAAATTTGATATTTTCAAATAACTATCGCCAAACATTTTACATTTTTCATATTAAGGATTAGTAATATTAGCCCATGTTTCTAAATTTTAATATAAATTTCCATCCTTACAATCATCCCTTCTTGCGACAACCCAGAAAAATTTCCAAGCCGATTATTTTGGGCCGTCTATTTTTAAATATTGTGTCGAAGTGGTCAAGAAGTGTCACCCCTACCAGGTGTTCACTCAGAAGATGCACTCGCATCCAACCCTTCTTCACCCAGTTATTATCGTCGGTCCCTTCACCAAGTGGGGTGTGGATTTTGTGGATTGCAACCCAACTTCAATTGGAGGGCATCAACATATTATCATGGTCATAGACTACTTTACTAAGTGGGTTGAGGCCATAGCTACGGTTAAATCCGATGGTACAAATGCTACATTTTTCATGTTCAATCAAATTATAGGCAGGTTCAAAATCTCGAGTGATATTGTCACTGATCATGGCGATCACTTTCAGAACGAAATGATGAAATAATTAGCATCGAAACTGGGGTTTAAACATGGTCATTAGTCCCCTTACTACCCCTAGGAAAATGGACAAGTAGATTCCATGAACAAGTCTCTCAAGACCATTTTGCAGAAAACTGCCAGCCAAAGAAAATCTCACTGGCATATCATCTTTACCCTGCACTTTGGGCATACCAAACCTCGGTTAATACTTCCACCAATTTTTCTCCTTTCTAGTTAGTAGACGGTGTGGATTCGATCCTAACTATTGAATGTGAAATCCCTTCTCTTAGATTTTCAGTTACACTCCTACCTGACACTTTTGATCTTGAACAACTCCTCGTACACCTAGAGAGTCTAGATGAGCATCGTTGAGATGCCTCTACGACTACCGAAGTGAATAAACGACGTGTCAAGGTACAATATGATAAGTCTGTCTATCCTCGATAGTACGCTAAGGGTGACTTGTTCCTTTTGTATGACCAAGCCAAAGAACCACTGGGGGAAGGCAAGTTCAAACCCATGTGGTACGGTCCCTATATCGTGAGACATGTCTTAGAAAAAGGAGCCTATGAATTAGAATATTATGAAGGGAATATGTTGGGTGAGCCCAGGAATGGGCTCTACTTGAAAAGATACTATGCTTGAGCCCCAATATTGGGCATAACTCTTTGTATAATAATGTATTTTAGTGTATATATATTTTCCCCTTTTCATATTCATCTTTCATATCGAGATTTCCCTTGGTTGGAAGATGTCAATAGAGTTTTCAGTCTACTTAGGATTTGAAGATAGAGCCAATCATCATACACAGAAATTGGGTTGTTTACTCACTCGAGGGTCTATTGGTGTATTCATGTAGCATTTACCTAGGGCCATCAATGAATAATGTGGCCAAATATAGCGTCGTTATAAAGATTTTACGTGATGCCATTTCACATGGTATTCGTTCTTTAGAAGTTCCCCTGGACTCCCAGTTAGTAGTATGTCAGTTGAACGGAAGTTACCATGTAAAAGAACCTACTCTACTCTGATGATTCCTACAGGTACGACTTTTGGAACAACATTTTGATTTTATTACTTATCATCACATACCTAGAGGTTCTAATTATATATCTGATGCATACACTAATTATGTTTTATATTGGAATTTGTCACATAACTAAAGAAAAGAAAATGCATTCACCAATGTACACATGGTAATATAAGTAAATTTAAAGATCATTGTTGAGCTCTGGTTTTGTCATCCTTTCCGCCATACAAATACACTCATCATTAAACCTTCTCCCCGCATTTCATCAATAATATATCGCTAATTACAGCATAAACCTCCATTATCTCTTGTTATTCATCCTATGTGGTTAATACATAGTTTTTCATATTTTTAGTGATTAAAAGGATTATTATACAATAGTTTTGTCAATGATGGTTTAATCCTATGTTTCTATATCCAAGAAACATGTTCTATACTGTCCAGGTTCCAATATATGCATTGTCCATGTTCCGGTACTTGTATTGTTCTTGTTCAGGTACTCGCATTGCAAGTCATCCGATACTCCAAGTCATCCGGTACCAGAAGGTTCTATAGTCATCCAATACACACACTCCATGTAATCCAATACTCTGCATTGATCTGGTACTACCTTTTTGTTCATCCGGTACCAGCTCTTTGCCTCTTCCGGTACCAGCCTCATCCGGTACCAGATTGTGCCTATTCTGGTATTAGCTCCATCTAGTACTATCATCGCGTTGGTCCAGTACCCATAGTCATGATTGTGTTCATTTGGTACTAAAACCCTGGCTACAAGATTCAGGTACTAATTTTTCTAATCCGGTACCAACTGTTCTAATCCGGTACCAACTGTGCTAATCCGGTACTAGAAATAATTCGAAATTTTGGAAAGCTTCTAGAGGAAAATTGGGTACATGGGTTTTGTCCAGAGCCACATTTACATATGGACCCATGAGACAGAATTCACCCAGTTCGCACGTGTGGACCTCCAACTCAGGGGGGATAATTCTGCTAAAAATATTGAAAAACTCAAACTGCCAACTTGTGCCTCAATTTCCGTACAGATGGCATCAGATCTAGAAATTCTACGAAATGGGTTTTCTCTAGAATATGGAAAATTGAGTAAAATGCGGGCATATTTTCAAAATTAGAATTGGTTTGGAAGATATGGGTGGGGGACTAACTCGAATCTACCCAAATTGCAATAAAACCTAGATTTTTGAGGATTTTATCTAAAAATGTAATATTTGAAATCTGAGCATTGGGATTCGGTCCCATCCACTCCTCAATGATTATTCATGTATAAATAAGCCTCATACGGATATGAGAAGAAGCCATTAGTTTTCATGAAGACTTTGTAAATGAGAGATTTATTCTTCTGAGAAGGCTTTGAGTTTCTAGCCATGTAAAAACATAGTTTTTTATTTCAATGAAGAATTGATTGTTGTTGCCACATTGAGCATCCCTCTAGCTTGATCTGAGTTCTTTTTAGCAACACCGACCTCCTCGGAAGGGCCCCTTGGTGAGGGTAAGTGTTGCCCTATTGTATTTATTTCGTAGATTAGCATTGTGTTGTTTGTCTACATGCAATTCAATTTTGGTTTTGATTGCTGATTGGATTTAATTTAGATGCATTTCAATTCTGTCATTACATTAGTTTCGGTAATTAAAACTCAGATTTCATTTTACCCTTCATTTGTTTGCACCAATCCCGTAGATATATGCCACTTGCATTAATTGTTCTCAATACTCTGTTTTGTGCAATCCATTCTCATTGCATTCCAATTCATTTCCAAACCTTCTTCCCATATATGCATCTTGTATTTTCTTTATAAATCGATTGGAATAATACTCAAGATCACATTTATATGATCAACTTTCATATTCATTGCCACCTATTTCCATTAACAAACACATACCTTTTGCAACTGCTATGCTCATCTAGATTCAATTCATGCACAAAGATCAATTGTAGAAGGTATTGTTCGCCCTCCAACTCTTCATATTCCACTTGCAATTCTTCCCACAAACACTCTACCACGCCCATGAATTATGTCCACACATTCGCCCTTTGTTTCAAAACTAATCCATTCCATCATATCCATATACCCATCATGCATTAGATCTATTCCATTACCTAATCATATCTCCATGCCATCTCATTTCTGTTTTGCTCTTGTTTACTGCTGCAGAGATTGATTAATTCACTAAGACCTTATCATATACACAATCTTTTGAATGTAGAAAATAAACAAGTATCACTCTTTATTCATTATTTTCTTCCTAAAACTTAGTTATATTCAAAAGGTATTATTATTTGTATGCAAGTTTTTTAGAGCAGAAAATTAGTAAGCTTGCATTCTCATTCATTCTTCTAGATTCCCATTGTATTAAATATCCATTACTCTTGTGCATTTGATTCATTCATTATTTCTTTATGATTGGTGTATACATTTAAAAGGGTGCTTTTGAGTCTAAGTGAATCTTAGGTGTTGATTGAGTTTGATGATTTTGAGTTTCTCGCACTAGTTTTTATTTCCCGTACCTTTTGATTCCTTGCACTTTAATTTCACATAGCTTCCATCACCAACAGAAAGATTAGAGGTCTAACTCATGAGATATGGCCTTCCTGCATTCAAATTCTTCCTAAGGTGTTAGTTTCTATCGTGAATTTCATTTCCGTTTGCTTGCTTCTTTTATTGCATTTAAGTGTGGATCCGCTATAGGAAATAATCATTGAAGGACAGAAAAATTAAGTAAGCTACTCACGATTAATCACACAAACACCATCGAGTGCATGAAAGACTGTGATCTAAACCTTTATAGCACTAAGTTATTCCTACGTCCCAGTGATGAATCCTTAGTATTAATTTTTTGCAGTGTGCGTTTGAAGATTGTTTTGCCGACTTTAGATTAGGCTAGACTAGGCTTTAATCCTGCGTTTCTTGCGCCTGCACCTCGAAGCTTATGAGCCCCGGTTGATAATTAAATGTGGGAATTAATAGTGCATATATATAGCCCCAACATTTTGGCAACGTTGCTGGTGAGGTGCTAAAGGGATTAGAGCATAGGTAGGTTTTTTTTATTTCTCCAAAGCCTTGAATGTTCCTTTCATGCAAGTGTGTTTCTTTTCATGCAAGCATGTTTTTTTTCATGCAAGCATGTTTATTTTCATGCAAGTGTGGTGTGCTTTTAAGGATGACCTAAGGGTGGAGAGAAGATGGTAAGATGTGAGGGAAGAGCCCACGCACCCACTTTAGTGGGGTTACTCCAAAATTAGGTTGTCCTCTTCCTTTTAGTAGTTAGAATTTGTGTTTTATTAGCATTAGCCATTTTTTATATATATGAGAAGAGAAGCTAACTTGTGTGAACAAATAACTTGGTGACAGCAGGATCCTAGTAGCATGGTGGTGCTTCAAGTTTATAATTGGTTTGCTTACATTTTCTTTTAGTTTGCTTCTTTTTATTTCCTTAGGATTTAAAAAATAATAATTTGGGCACTATAAGAACCCCCCCTCTACACTAATCCATGTGTGAAACAGGACCCATAAACCAGCAACAAGGACTCAAATATGATCAAGAGTTTGGAAGAACTCTCTCCATCCTAGTAGCAGTTGGGATCTCAATCTCTACCTTGTAAAAAGAACAAATATTGATAGCAGTCAAGAACCTATCCACCTCTCCAGAAGTGATAGAAACACAAGATTTCCATAAGCTACATCCATAAGAAGATCTAGAAGCCTCCTTTGATAATCCTTTCCAACCTATAGAGGAGACTGAAGAATCATTCAATGGATAGAAACTGCTAGAACCTGAGATCGAGGAGTTCTTGACATGCATATCACCGGATCCAGTATGCATCCAAGAGACAAACCATCCAAAAGAAGATGATCTGCATGGCATGATAGAGGGAGACATGCAGAGTGGTCTAAATGAGGAAGTGAACCAAGAACATCAAGATTACGACATTGGTTCCAGATGACAACAATATTGAAGCACCACTCTCTTCTTCAACAACTCTCCACATCATCATCAAAGCAGTTGGTTCTTCGTACTCTGGTATACATTAAAGCTTATCTTTCAAACTCGAGTATGAATGTATGTCTACACCTGTTACGCACATGGTTACATTGGAAATATTCTTACACGTGAAATATAATTTCTTGTTCTTAGGTAGGATAAAGTAAAAGTTGCATGTTAGTTAACCTACTTCTAAATAAATGCAACATCTTTTCATGTTTCTTTTCAAATAAATGAAATGACATGGAGATAATATTGGTGATCTAGCATCAAAAACCAAAACAGCTTAAGATATTTCTTCTTCTTATTACATGCAGATTTCGGACTAATAATAATAATAGTTGCTCATAAGCCTAATCTTTAAAATATTATGGGGATTTACAAAATCTTTAAGGTCTGCATAATGATGCCCATAGGTAACTTGTACATCCTAGTTTCATATCAGAACTTGTTATTCAAGCATTCTTATCAAATAGTAGTAGGAGAGTGAATGAAACTTCTACTTGTGAGGGAACACAATCTTATATGGAGAAGATGAACTTGGGGACTAGAGGCACCTTTAGGTCATTCTCTCATGGCCTCATCCACCACACATTAAGTAAGTTTGACCATGATATGTCTTTCAAATAATCTTGATACATAAGTCTATTTTTCATACGAACAATCTTTTATGGGCAATCTATAAAATATCTTCCAACCCAATACCATCCCATCCTATAAAAAGGTTTACAAAGATGCTCCCCCATTCTCCCATGCGAAAAAAATCTATAAATTTTATCTTAAGGGTAAATATTGGGACAAGAGCCTTTGATGGAAAATGGGTGTAAAAGGCTAACCCGTCAGGATACTGAACATGTCTGCTGGCAACAGGTACCGGCCTGTGGTATAACTAGGAAAACCCATCAGGGTACTGAACAGGCTCTTGGGAAATGGGGCATTATGCATGGGAAGGATATTTCTTAGATGTCAAAATTACCCCATCGGAGTACTGAACAGGCTTGCTGGCAATGGGTTCTGATTTTGATGTCTTTCATTATGCCTAATCTATATTTGTCTGTATGAACAATATACTTGTGTAAATTGTTAAGAAGAAGCACGCATGGTTGAAAAAAAGGCTAATGAACCTCATCTAATTGCCATTTGAGAATGTTCGTAAGATGGTCTTAAGAACCCATCATTCATACCCAGGATGTCAGTGTCTTAGAGGTGGGACCCATAAGTGTAGGAGCCTAATAAACTCAAATGCAAACTTTATCAATATCACTTGAATGACATAGATTCTTTGAGAAATTAAACAGGGATGACTAGTTTTCTATCGGTTTCTCATTTATTAAAGACCACGTATCTCCTCATGTTCTCTTGTTTAAGGAAAAGAGGAAAAATCCCCCATCATAATTTACATGGTTTCTTGAGCATACAACTGTTAATGATTGATGAAATCGTATGTAATAAGTAATTTAGAAATTTCCTTTATGCTTGTAATATTTTAAAATAAATTTCATTTCTAAATTTACAAGCATGAATAAAGTTTAATTTTTGGTTGTTTCTTTAAGCATGGAATAAATGTATATTTCTTCTCTCATAATAATAGTCTTGGTTTAGTTCTCTTAGATTTTTCTATTTCGATATTGCTGGTACAGAAACCAGTAGGTTTCTGTACCAACAGTACAGAAATTTAAATCTTTTTTTTGAGGGTAATTTTTGCAGGATATTTTCAGCAGCTCTCAGCTCTGGCATACTTCATTTCTCTCCTTCAGTCAACATGCATCGGTTCCACATAGTCCACTTTCAACTTACAGAAATTTTATGTGCTAATGAGAGTTTGCATGAGGACATGCAAACCAACGGGTTTGGGGGAGAGAGAGACATAAGGAATCTCAGTAGATCAACATTCATCAACTCTCTCTCCTAGATATCCATCAATTCACAGCCTTGCTCCACTTCATCTTCAAATTTCAGCAGTCTACATCATGGTTTTGCAGACATTTCGTCCTGTTCTACATAGTTTCCACTTCAACATGCATTAGAATTCAAAGCAAGGGTAAATTGAGGTAAAACTGGTACAAATCTTTTTAATTTACTAAAAACTTGGAAAACATGATGCATAACCACTATTACCCACTCCACACTCCACTATGAATTATCATAACTACTCAATAAACCCTCCATCTTCACTCCACTTGTCGTAATGAACAATATACTCTAATGATAAGACAAAGTAATGAAAATGAAATATGTGGTATCCAAATACAAAGCAACATCTATAGTGTCTTCTCTTTGTACATCGTAAAGCATTCTTAATTCATGTCAAAGAGGATGAAGTCATTGTTTCCTATCCAAGCAAAGAACCACAAAGTAAATATTGGTCTTAAAATTAATGTCCAAGTTCATACGACCACCATCACCAAGATTTTATAAACCATTATCCATATGCACACCATTCACCATCACTCTCATACCTCATGCACTGCTTATCCTCCATTTTTATGATAATTTTGTTTCTCTATTTGAAATCAATGTATGGCAGTTTCCAAAGTGTCCTTTCACAAGAACCAACACTTACACAAAATAAACAACGTCACATAAATCTATAAGAAGAGTATCATAAGTTCTTCAACTTGTTTACATGAGGACATGCAAATCGTTGGGTTTGGGGGTATGTTGAGCTTCGATTTTGTCATACTTTCTGCCATACAAATACACTCATCATTAAACCTTCTCCCCACATTTTGTCAATAATATATCGCTAATTACACCATAAACCTCCATTATCTCTTGTTATTCATCCTATGTGGTTAATACATAGTTTTTCATATTTTTAGTGATTAAAAGGATGATTATACAATAGTTTTGTCAATGATGGTTTAATCCTATGTTTCTATATCCAAGTAGCATGTTCTGTACTATTCAGGTTCCAATATCTGCATTGTCCATGTTCCGGTCCCTATATTGTTCTTGTTCAGGTACTCGCATTGCAAGTCATCTGATACTCCAAGTCATCCGGTACCAGAAGGTTCTACAATCATCCAGTACCCACACTCCATGTCATCCAATACTCTGCAGTGATCCGTTACTACCTTTGCATTCATCCGATACCAGCGCTTTGCCTCTTCCGGTACCAGCTTCATCCGGTACTAGATTGTGCCTATTCCGGTACTAGCTCCATCCAGTACTACCATCGCGTTGGTTCGGTACCCATAGTAATGATTGTGTTCATTTGGTACTAAACCCCTGGCTACAAGATTCAGGTACTAATTGTTCTAATCCAGTACCAACTGTTCTAATTTGGTACCAACTATGCTAATCCGATACTAGAAATAATTCAAAATTTTGGAAATCTTCTAGAGGAAAATCAGGTACATGGGTTTTGTCCAGAGCCACGTTTACATACAGACACATGAGATAGAATTCACCCAGCTTGCACATGTGGACCTCCAGCTCAGGGGGAATGATTCTACTAAAATTATTGAAAAACACAAACTACCAACTTGTGCCTCGATTTCCGTGCAGATGGCATTAGATCTAGAAATTCTACGAAATGGGTTTTTTCTAGAATATGGAAAATTGAGTTTAACGTGAGTAGTTTTTCAAAATTAGAATTGGTTTGGAAGATATGGGTGGGGGACTAACTCGAATTTTCCCAAATTGCAATAAAACCCAGATTTTTGAGGATTTTATCTAAAAATGTAATTTTTGAAATCTAAGCATTGGGATTCAGTTCCATCCACTCCTCAATTATTATTCATGTATAAATAAGCCTCATAGGGCTATGAGAAGAAGTCCTTAGTTTTCATGAAGACTTTGTAAATGAGAGATTTATGCTTGTGAGAAAGCTTTGAGTTGCTAGCCATGTAAAAACATAGTTTTTTATTTCAATGAAGAATCGATTGTTGCTGCCACATTGAGCATCCCTCTAGCTTGATCTGATTTCTTCTTAGCAGCACTGACCTCCTGGGAAGGGCCCCTCGATGAGGGTAAGTGTTGCCATATTGTATTTATTTCATAGATTAGTATTGTGTTGTTTGTCTACATGCAATTCAATTTTGGTTTTGATTACTGATTGGATTTAATTTAGATGCATTTCAATTCTGTCATTTACATTAGTTTTGGTAATTAAAACTCATATTTCATTTTACCCTTCATTTGTTTGCACCAATCCCATAGATATATGCCACTTGCATTAATTTTTCTTAATACTCTGTTTTGTGCAATCCATTCTCATTGCATTCCAATTCATTTCCAAACCTTCTTCCCATATATGCATCTTGTATTTTCTTCAGAAATCGATTGGAATAAGACTCAAGATCACATTTATATGATCAACTTTCATATTCATTGCCACCTATTTTCATTAACAAACACATACCTTTTGCAACTGCTATACTCATCTAGATTCAATTCATGCACAAAGATCAATTGTAGAAGGTATTGTTCGCCCTCCAACTCTTCATATTCCACTTGCAATTCTTCCCACAAACACTCTGCCACACCCATGAATTATGTCCACACATTTGCCCTTTGTTTCAAAACTAATCCATTTTGTCATATCCATATACCCATCATGCATTAGATCTATTCCATTACCTAATCATATCTCCATGCCATCTCATTTCTGTTTTGCTCTTGTTTACTGCTGCAGAGATTGATTAATTCACTAAGACCTTATCATATACACAATATTTTGAATGCAGAAAATAAACAAGTATCACTCTTTATTCATTATTTTCTGCCTAAAACTTACTTAGATTCAAAAGGTATTATTATTTGTATGCAAGTCTTTTAGAGCAAAAAATTAGTAAGCTTGCATTCTCATTCATTTCTTCTAGATTCCCATTGTATTAAATATCCATTACTCTTGTGCATTTGATTCATTCATTATTTCTTTATGATTGGTGTATACATTTAAAAGGGTGCTTTTGAGTCTAAGTGAATCTTAGGTGTTGATTGAGTTTGATGATTTTGAGTTTCTCGCACTTAGTTTTTATTTCCCGTACCTTTGGATTTCTTGCACATTAATTTCACATAGCTTCCATCACCAACGAAAAGATTAGAGGTCTAACTCGTGAGATATGGCCTTCCCGCATTCGAATTCTTCCTAAGGTGTTAGTTTCTATCGTGAATTTCATTTTCGTTTGTTTGCTTCTTTTATTGCATTTAAGTGTGGATCTGCTATAGGAAATAATCATTGAAGGACAAAAAAATTAAGTAAGCTACTCACGATTAATCACACAAACATCACCGAGTGCATGAAATATTGTGATCTAAACCTTTATAGCACTAAGTTATTCCTATGTCCCAACGATGAATCCTTAGTGTTAAGTTATTGCAGTGTGGGTTTGAAGATTGTTTTGCCAACTTTAGATTAGGCTAGACTAGGCTCTAATCCTGTGTTTCCTGTGCCTGCACCTCGAAGTTTACGAGCCCCGGTTGATAATTAAATGTGGGAATTAATAGTGCATATATATAGCCCCAACAATCACTATTTTTTATATTTCATCCCTCCAAAAATATGGTGTTATAGTACAAAATCGTGGCTCACACCCTAAAAATACATACACGACTGATCAATACAGAAATAAGGACATATACACTTGTGGCATCAGATGTGTTTCATGATATAATAGTACGACATTTGTGAGACACTGGAAGAGTTTCACCCAAGAATGAGGCACACCTACCACCTGTCGCTGCATCAGCTCCGAAAGATCCTCTACCTGAACCATGGGAATTCTTTGCATCAAACGAGACAGGTTTCCTTGCATGTTTTGAAGCACTCTCTCAACATATCCTTCTGCTGGCTCACCCTCTTGGTACCTCTGTTGGTGTCATGGAAATCTATTTGGTCGTCGTGGACCAACATCTACGTAACATACATGTTTTATTAGTACTTGACATCATCCAAAAATGTTTTTGTTTTCTTCTACAAAAACACAAAAAAATGAATTATTCGAAAAAAATTTACATACCTATGTCTCTGTAGGCGGAACCTAGTGGTAACGGCATGCTTGGATCTCCTGTGAAGTCGATCCATGCATAAGGGTATTTCTCTATAGCTATCACTTGTTGATGCCACCAGAAGAAAAACTCATAGTTGTAGGGTGTTGGTATCTTACCACCCCCCAAATCCCTCATCACCTCATTCCACCTTGCCATGGATGGATCGCAAAGTTGATGCAGAACAATATCAACTCTAGGGCCCAAGCCTAGAACCTACTCGAAGAAAAAACTACATAGGATAGACACAAACCCAAATTTCCTCTTTCTACCCTGTTTGCAGTATGTCAACTAGCTTTTCATGTTGGCCAGCAGTGAGGTGTACCATTCATAAACCATGGGTCACAAGAACTCCACTGAATAGAACATAAGTGGATTTGATGCTTAGTGCAATGAGGCCAACCTTGTGATCTGTGTCAACAATAGGACAATGATATTGAGACCCTAGTGATCTGTGGATTTTTCTTGCATTATTGAGCCTATTTCTAGTTCTCTCTTTCACATTATAATCCTATCACCTCATCAGTTTGCATCATCATCCAAGTAGAGCCTTGTTTATATCCATTGCATATTGACACCCTATATCTCAAGAGGAAACATTCCCCCAAGTGTCCATATCCTGCATGCACCATCTTGCATTGATCATAAGTATGTTCCACTGTTGGAATTAGTTTCTTACTAGAAATACTCATTTCCTCCTTGGCATCATAACATTCATTTGACTATGAAAAAAAAAAAAATGTGTGGGAAAAGGATATTATCTTACATTGGTAAAAATCGTGTCGCCTTTGAACATAGCACAAAATTTTGAGTCCACTTGTCATCAACATTTTGGGTTTAGCATGATCTTAGGAAGCTGGGATCATTACTTAGAGTTTACTCCCCCAAATAGTTACTCTTCCAGTCCCTATGGAGAGTTTGATTGGTGCCTCTTGCATCACAAAGTTTCATCATTGAGTCTATGCTACCAGAGTCATCCATATGTCTCATGCTCTTTTTAAAAGGATGTCTATCAGCTTGTGTCGGCCATTTATCAGAATTCTTGACTTTGCATGTTGACCATACTCTCATTGTGTCTCAAAGTTACATGAAGTTGTAGTCCTATCATGCACCCTAGTCCTAATTTCATTATGGGTAGGTAACCTTGAACCCAATAGTCAAAACTTTCTCATTGATCATTGACTGGGGGGTTTCCCTTGAGTTTGGCGACAAGAAATCTATTCATATAGTGGGATTCGTGTAGTGTCTTGGATGCCATTATCCTTATTGGTGGTTTCCTCACCTTTTTCGATAGTTTTCCTTATTGGCTTCTATTCAAAGGGTATTTTTCGTGCACTACTTACATCTAGTGAAAATGAAAGATGCACAGGGTTGTTGGTTTGTGAACATGTTCTTCATCTAAGTTCCTCCAAATAATCAATATTTTTCTTTGTACCTGTGCTAAATGATGAGAGATTACTTAATGCTCTTCTTTCAGCAGGTCTCATTCCATCGACCTCAACCCATATACTATGGAAATGATACCTAGAGTCCTATGAGTACCTAGAGGCTTGCATTCATCAGTGGTAGGTTCTCTCACCATCGACAGTTGGGAATACATCAATGTCTCTTGATCGATGGATTCTTCAAGTGTTCAATGTCAACACCTTTATTCACACTTGTAAGAATGTAATCAATTCCTTTATACATACTTTCATTATCGGTAGGTTGTCTCTCGTTTGTTAAGGGTATACCTTAATGACCGGTAATCAAATGAATTCTCATTATGTTTGACCTCAACTCCTTTATTCACATAATCTAGACTTGCACCTTTGGAGGATCGTGTAGAATAATTGAAGACAGTAGTTCATAGCCACAATTTTCCTGAGTTGTTTCTATCTTTCATTGGAATAGTACTTATATGACTTCAGTGATCATGGGAGATCAGATTGTACTCCATTGTATACATATATCTTCATATTGATTTTGAGATTGGTTTTCACTGGGCCTTGTTCGTGACTATGACAACATATGGCATGTATCTACCTTTGTATTTCCTATTCATGGCCATGAACAATTGTTTGGTATATTTCCACATGGATCTGCAATGTAATTCAAATTGGAAGCCATGTCTTCAAAGTCAGTATGGATTGTAATATTATTATGAGAAACTAGTTCATCCAACCCGGTCTCCATTACTCCACTTCTAGGAATTATAATATATTTTGGCCATTGCTGATACTCCTCAGACCTCACACATTAGGGGGCATCTGTTATAGAAATATTTCCCTCCCCCTATCCAAACTTGCTCATAAGGCCTCTTCCATTTCCCTATGCAAACTTGAAGTCCCTTTTTGCAGTTCCTAGAGATAAAAATTGTATTTTTCCACATATATGCACCCTAATAGCTATACAACATGTGTATACATAGGTTGCACCATTACAACCCATGTACATTGGGTTTTGTGCCCAAAATTAAAAAATGGTGTTGGGTTTCCATGTGATGTCATTAGATCCATGATCCTTGACCTTCCATATACTGGAAACATTCTGACTTGGCCCTTTAGTTCCATTTGAAGGTTATAATTGGGACTTATACAAGATGTGTAAAATAGGAGAAGAATTCAACTTTGAGAGAAAAGTTACTCTGGAGAAATTATTCACTTCATATTAACTCTGCATCCCTTTGTCCTTTTAATTATGAACACATTGTTCATCCCCCAAGCTCTTCCCTATTTCATGGAGAACCTCATTGTCTCTCTTATATGAGCTTTCCTTTGGTGGAGGATTGAAGTGGTGGAGGCCTAGTTGGAAAGGACTTGGTTTCTTGGTTATGAACATGCCGACACATAATTTTGTCATTCATACACTTTTGTTGATTACATTTTAATAGAAATACTCTTTTCTCGTCCAATTAATGTCTTGCAAATATTTGAATTGTTATTCCATGGGCATATTTGTTATGAAGATTGATGGATTATGCTATTGAATGTGATAAATTTATTTATTATCACCATATGCTTACATATCTTGTTTTTTGAGGACAAGTTGCAGGTGTATTGTTTTGGGTCAAGTGCTCAATGATGGAATTCATCAAACATCTGGAAGAGGAAAGATGTTTATATTTTCTTGTTGGCATATTTTTTTATATAGAATACTTGATATTAGAGTTGATTTTTGCAGTCATTTCCTTCTGTTGTGGTTTACTCCATTCCATAGAGTGATTTTCCTCGTAACACCATCATCTAGGTGACCAAGGGTGGTGGCAAGGAAAATTTTATATGGGGGTAGGCACAACAACAAGTATTTTATGATATGAAGCATCGCTTGTGCTCATCTCGAGTACTCTCCTTACCTAATATTCAACAATCATTTGTGATTGAGACTGATGCCTCTAACTATGTTGTAGGTTCAATTCTCACTCAACATGGTCATCCAATAGCACACCATAGTGAGACACTCTCATATACTATATGAAAATATCCCACACATGACAAATAAATGTATTCCATTATGAAAGTCTATCTTCAATGAAAACATTACATTCTGGGAAAGGAGACAATCATCCACATTAATCAAAATCCTTTGCAATTCATACATACATAGGGGAAGTTGCAAAATGACCTCCATCAAAAGTGGTCCACATACATACAACAATCCCATATTAACATCAAGTATAAAATAGGGAGCACAAATCACATTGTTGACTGCCTCAGTCGACCTCCCTTTGTTTCACTCACCACATTGCTCCATTTTTGTGGGTGAGGCATTTGAGTGGTGCCAAATTTATTCGTGTGACCTTGGCTTCACCACCACCTATAAGCTCTTGGGTACATGAGAAAATGTCACTAATTTTCACATCCAGGATGGACTATTATGTCATCTGGGCCACCTATGTGTTCCCACAAGTGAGCGTGAAAAGATGATTTTGGAGGATCACTACAGTTAGATGGAAAGACATTTTGGCATGGAGAAAACTGTGGCCATTCTAGAGAAACATTTTTATTGGCCAAAAATTTGACAAGACGTCAACAAGTATATCATATCTTGCACTATATGTGCCATTTCCAAGCCAACCATCAATAATAAAGGCTTATACACCTCTCTTCCTACTCCCAGGAGGACTTGGGACTCCATCACGATGGATTACATGTCTGGACTTCCATTTACCAAGCACGAAAATGATTGTGTATTTGTGATGGTTGATTAGTTTTCAAAGATGTCCATTATCACAACCTACAAGAAGAGCATCCCAACAATAGATACTACCAAGCACTTCTTTGAACAAGTGTGGGTCCATTTTGGGATACCACAGACCTCACCTTAGATCGGGACAACAGGTTCCTCAACTCATTTTGGTTGAGTCTCTGATCACTATTGGACACCAAGATCACTAAAACTACTTCTTTCCACCCCGAAACTAATGGCCATATAGAGGTTGTCAATCAGATGATTGTGTACATATTGCACATGTAAAACTATAAGCATACACGTACATGGGATGAGATTCTTCCCTACGCTTAGCATAACTACAACAGAGCTCTCCATAGCTCCACCAACCATATCCCATTTCAGGATGGGTTGGGATTCCAACCCTTGGGTCCCATTGATGTTGCACTAACTCTTGCAACCACACAGGCATAATATTCTCATGTTCAGTCTGAGGCAGATAGAGCCACCATATTCATTGAGTTAATTTATCACATCCACCAATAGATCCATGATATCTTGCAGAAATCCAATGATAAGTACAAGCAACACCATGATCAACACCAGGTAGTGCACTTGTTTCAGGTGGTAGACAAGTTCTGGTACATTTGCAGAATGAGCACTTTATAGATCCTCATTGGAATCTTTGTCCACTTCACTATGGGCCTTACACTATCACCAAGGATGTGGGTAGTAATGATTTTTGAGCTCAACACTCCACTCTTCCTTGGCTTGCACCCAGTGTTCAATGTGGACCTCCTTCGGCCATATTTTCCACCATTACTGGACACCTTAGAGATCACAGAACAATTGAAACCAATAGATCTCAACCCTCACTGCATGGAACATGCATCCATTGATTAGATAGTGGACACACAGGTAAAGGGCACTCACTAGTAGATGATCCATATTTATTGGGTTGTCAATGTAGGGAAACTCCTACACAAAGGAAAGTGTCTCACCTCGGGACAAATTCAAGAAAATTTTCCTCACCTAATGGGGGCACTCAATGCAATGGAGACCATTTCTTCCTAAGGGGGGAGGACTGATCCAGGTGGATATTGGTGGCCACCCGCCTATTCCAACTGACTCCTATTGACAATTATTAGTTCAACATGTTCTTCTGTAATTCTTTTTAACTGTGGGTTCTATACTTTCGAGGCTGTCTGAAGCCCTACACAGCTTCCAGGAGGAGATTGGTGGCTTCCCACCTAATCCAACTAGCTTATTTTGGAATTTTTCATGTCACTACATCTTTATGTACTTCCATGGCCATTTTGGGGCCCTAAAAAATGTTTTTTTGGATTTCCATTGTCAAACTATAGACAAAGTCAGATTTTTATGACATAATGTGTATTTCTTGAAAATACCTTTCCAATGGGCTATCATGCCCCTAAAACAAGGTTCATATGCAAAAGTTACAACCTCGGGAAGTTGAGGTACCAACTTACGCATCAGGGCCCACATAACTTTTGGCATTTCATCTCCTAGGGTTAGGTTTTTGGATGTTTAGGGTTTTGGAATTCATGAGTAATGTTAAAAATTCCTCTGGAGCCTCATTGTAATCATTCTTCTCAGAGATATGCACGTAGAATCCAAATATCTTCTCATAGATAGCTACCACCATTCGAGCACGTTATTTTTAGTTTTGCAGTTTTACAATTTCAACCTATTTTATTTATTCAATAGATGTTATTGTTCACCGAATATCTTCTGTTATTCTTTGTATCTCTCTGTTATTGTATTCAGTTTGTTATTCCTTTCATTCTTCTCATAAATCTGGATTAGTGAAAAACCTATGTTATTTAAAATGTGACCACATTGAAACCTTGAAACATCTCTTTTTGTTTTTTCTACTTACTAAGAAGTCTCGGGCTTGGGTAGAAGTTATTTCCCTACTAAGAATATTCCTTCCCTAGGATGTGGATTTTTAGGGAAACAATATGTTAATTATAAGATTTGAATCTCTCTTTTGGATTTGGAGACAATTTAATCACTCCTTTTTTAATGTTGATGTGGTTCCTTACCATTTTTCTTGGTATGATGTTGTGATGATATGTGCTAACTTGATCATGTGTATATGGAAGTACAATATTGAAAAGTGTTTCTCAATATGGAACATCTCTAATAAATATAATATTATTGGCATGGATCCCTGTGCACCATGAGTAGGGTGCCTTTAGATCCACTTAGCATGTACCATATTGGAGTCATTATTCTGTCAGGTCCATTCGAGCCTCTTTCTTGGATAGTCTTGATAAGCTCTAGATTTGTTGGTTTAATTTCATTTTCCTATAGTCATCCTCAGTGTTATATAATTAGTTTCCACTTGATCACATTATGGGAATCCTCTAGAGGTTAGAAGTCTAAGACATTGAATTATGCCATTTTTCCCTTGAGTATACACCACCTTTTTTCCCAGTCATAGGTTGTACCTTTACAACCTGTGACAAAAACTAATGGTCGCTCCTTGTCCTTTTGCAAAGGGTGACCAGTCACACCTTGCAAGAATACAAGACGTGACTGCATTTGTTACTCTCAATTTAGGAATGGTTACAACGTGATGGGATCAAGCTCGAATTTATCGTAATTTGACCTCGAGAAGCTTGTTTTTTTTATTGTCTAAGGGTTATCCACCATCTCATCTCTTTCATCCTATATATTGGGGACCTCTAATGGGAAAAAGGGAAAAAAAGATAGATTAAACTTATAATGTCATATTGATTACGAAGCTTGGGCAAGGAAATTGGGAGAAGATTCATCAAGCTATTTGTTTGTAAGTTGTAAGATTTTTTCTTATTAATAGAATATGCACATGATTTTCCCCTCTAATTGATTGTATAAGGTGATTATAATCTTCATAGAGAGTTAATATTTTCACGCCTTTGTGATATATTATTAGATTTGTGTTTTATACATGTTACATTTGATGTCATGAAAGGTGTTTTTTGTTTTCCTATGTGTGCAGACCTATGTTTGTGAAAGTGAAGGATATCTTAAAAGGATCGAACAACCAAGGAACATGCAAGGACAGTCGTTGAAGTATCGAGTATGCTTCTCATCCTCTTATCTCATAGATATTTTCATGTATGATTTAGATCTAGGAAAATATATAGTTTGCATCTCTATTATGTCTTAGGTGTAGGAGGAGCCTAAGGGAGGTAACTCCTGCAAGGTACATTTATTCTACAATAGACTAGTGACTCCACTAGGGAAGTTTATTTAGTTTTCTTTCTCAACTTTTGAATTCATATTATCAAGATCCTTGCACGTTTTAAGCCTTATTTTTTGTTTTGATTCTTTCCATAAGTCTTTCCTGAGTCTGTTTGAAAGTGTAGTACCAGATCTAATAGATATTCCTTAGATCTACTAGTTTTCACACTTGTACAATCGTTGTCACAGGTTACCCATGCACAAATAGAATACACCATTGTTGGTCACGATTTGTTCCATCACCGCAAGTGACCACGCAAAAATCACACCGAGCAGTGCGACCACTACTTTTGGTCGTGAGTCTCTCCTGGTACACAGTGTGGTCGATCACTTTGTCTTAACTAACAAGGCGTGACCAACCACTAAAAAGTTTTTTTTGAAGGGACATCAAATATATCCCATATCAACTTTCTATGTTTTCTTACAGTCTCATAGGTATTTCTTAGATCTGTTCTAGAAGTCATTGCTGCAATATTTTTCAAGTCATTTGAAAAAAACATTTACCATTGAAAGCTTGAGTTTTCTGTGTTGAGGACATTCTTGTGATTGAACTTTTTATTTCTTGGGTTCTTTTATCTTCATCTTCCTTACATTTTGAGTTCTTTTGATTCTTGTTGACCTACTTGATTGCATTTTTTAGTTTTCATTCTTTTTTTGTGCGATCCTTTGCATTTTTCTTTAGTTATTTTCATCTCATTTGAAAGAAAAAAACAAAAGGAGTTGCATTAAAAAATTTCATTGCATTTGAAAGAATTGGAAAACCAAAAAAAATTCATTCTAGTTAGTGGGTGGAGCATGTTTGAGCTTGGATTTTAAAGAAAAATAAATTGCATTTTCAATCCTAAATTGGAAAATAAATTGCATCATGTATTCTACATTTTCTTTGATTCATATTATATATATATATATATCAAACACCTTTTGTGTTCAAAAAGTAGTTCATGTTTCTTGCATTAAATGTTATAATTATTTATTTGCTTGAGACCTCTTGCTCCTTTCTGTAGATATTCTTCATTGAAACTAAATATTGCATTCCATTCATGTTTTCTTTTGAAGTATTCCTGGAGTCAGAGTGATAACACCATACAGTTCACTTCAATTTACCTTTTTGAGTAACAAAAACCATAAAAGGAACAAGTTACCCAATCTAAAATCAAATAGACATTTTCTTTATTAGAAAACGATCACATGTCTATCTTGTAGGGTGGAGAGTAAATTATCCAAGGCAACTAAAACAAAACTGAGAACACCAATGAATGAAAATCCATTAGTAACGTGAATTTTTTGTTGGGAAATATCCTCTAAAACAAGATTCAAGTGGTAGGAGAAGTCGAGAAGAGTGCTTGGATCAATCCCAAACAATCTCTTTCAATGGGGTTATGCGAGTCAAAGGGGAAATATTAGTAGTGGAAAGTCCTCAGGGAGACAACACTATATAAGTTTCTTCGGGTCTAATACATATTTATTATGTACCCTTCCCATTCGCAGAAGCCCTCTCCCATGACCATTCAGCCCAACCACCAAGTGCAAAGTGGTATCCCTAGTTGATTTTCCTAGGTTACCTTCCTAGGTGACTGTAGTGGTGGTATTGCCAGTGTCTAAGATAGATGTACAACACACAATTTTGGCTCGTTAGGAGGGTACTTGGTTTCATATAGTACTTGCACCTATGGAAGTCTATTATGGAGTAGTTGTGGGTAATTGTCTCTCTCTTATTCATTAACGGTCTCATCTCCTGTCTCCGGAAGATCATTACTTCCTTTCTCTTTGTTACAAGATATTTGTTTACCTACTCTTATTTTATAGGGACTTTGGTAGCATGTGCTATTTGATTCAGCAGAACCTAGGTTGAGTCTATTTCTATGGAAACCGTTATGAAGAATGCAAATCAAGGAACCCCTTTGCACAGGGATCCTCATCATTTTCCTTGTTTTGTAAATATTGGTACTCCTTACATTTCTCCATTGAGTCTTCACGGATTCACTGTAGGGTTAGTGATATGGTTGTTTTCCACTATGGTGATACAAAATTCTCCTGGTGCCTTGAATCAAATCCCTCCACCTCAAGAACATCAAAATCTTGTTGAACTTTTCCTTCTTTACCTATTGGGTATTCTTCCCTTTCTTCATCCATTGCAGGTGAAATGCGTGATGCTAGTAACCAAGAGTCTAAGAAGGACAAGAAAAGAAAGAAAAAGGAGAAGAAAAATAAGCAAAGGGTCAATCAACCAACCACTATTAATCATGCTAGGAGTGTTGATAATGTTGAGAAGCCTAAGAACATAGGTCACAAACACAAGCTCCCTTACAGGATTTGTAAGGGTGATCACCTTCTTAACCATTTCTCTGGTATTCCAAAGTTTTTAGAAGTGTGTTATTATCAAGGTTCCCAACATCCGATGTCACAATCCTCTACAGATCATGCTAGTGATGGTTCATCGACCAGTGATAATAATGTTGGGGGTAAAAAAGGTAAAGTCAAATTTCCTTGTAGGATATTGAAAATAAATCATCATACTTACCATTTCCCTCGTATAGAGGAGGCTTCACAATTATTGGAAGACAATTTCCTTTCCTAGCAACAACATTTAGTTGATTCCCAAGAGTCCTCCCCTACCCAACCTTTGGTTGATGAAGTGGTCAACATGATTCGATCTTCGGTTGACCCCACTCTTCCCTTAGAGAGTGAATTTAATACGACTGATGTTTTCTTTGTCAATTTAGAGTGTCTTGATACCCCTTTCAAGTACTGAGGTCAATTCATTTGATTGAAATAGTCTAGTAGAACAACATCTTCCTTCAAGTATCCCTTTCTAGATAATTGTGCAAGCTATCGATAAGTACGTATATTTCACTATTGTAGATGAAGGGACATCTATTAGTATTTTATCTGCAACTGCTTGGAAATATTTAGGTTCTCCTGAACTTGTGCCATTCACTAATCATATACTGGATTTTAATAGAAGACCTTGTGAACCTTTAGGAATCCTTCCTCATCTACCCATCACCTCAGGAGGGAAAATTGTCTGTATTGATGTCATGGTAGTCGAAGTCCCCTTGGATTTTAATTTATTCCTTGGGCGGGACTATGTATATGCTATGAAAGTTGTAGTGTCCACACTCTTTCAAGTGATGCATTTTCCCCATCATGGGAGCATAGTAACCATTGATCAACATGTTTTCTTATCCCTGACCATTGTATGATTGTTGACCATTCGATTTCCATGAATTTTCCTCACATTCAAGTGGTGTCTCCCCCACCATGGGTCAATTATGTGGCATTATCTCCCATTCCTTCAATTGCTAATGAGAAGGATCCTCTCATTGTATGGTCATATTCTTTGGATTTATCTCTGACAATTGACATGGTAACTCCCTCAATAGGTAAATTTGAACATGTTCTCCCCCGTGTTGATCGAAGTGAGTCTCTTGACATGTATTCCTTCCAGAGCATTATTCTTTCGTCCGACGAAGACATCTTGGAAGCCATGGTTAAGGTTAATGACCATAATTAACTTTTTTTTTCAATCTTGTTAAAAAATAAAACAGATAAATATGAGCATAGCTCATTGTCAAAGTCAAGCTCATTAAAAAATGAAACATAAGCCCCTCCAATCGAGTCGATTAATCCACTAGATCTAGTACTTGAACCTTCATTTACTCTACTTATATCAGTTGATGTTGTTTCTTCTCTCTCGTAAAACTATTCCTATTATTATCCAGGAGACTAATCGGGTGCAGAAGAAGAGTTGGCAGATGAAATGATGCTTGGGGGGCATGTCTCCAACCTATGGAAATCATGATGGAGTTAAGTCGCTAGATTTCGTCGATCATGCTGGGGAAAAGTACCAACCTCTATACATCATGTTAGGTAAGAACCCATCAATGGGTATCACACACAATACCAACCTCTGGACATCATATTGGGGAGAAAGTCATAAATGGGTATCATTCTGAACACAGTTTCAAGCTCGTGTAAAAATGAAATCAACCCTCAACATAGCTTCATTTTTAGTTTCAATCTCGTTTAAATATGAAATTAACCCTGAGCATAGTTTTGTTCTCTGTTTCAATCTCATGTAAAAATGAAGCAGACACTTCGAGCAGCGTTTCATTCTCTTCTTCAATCTCATTAAAAAATGAACTCTTTGGAGTCTCCTTTAAGCTATTTTTAGACTCTCTAAACATGAAAATATTGTCGTGTGATATTTTTTACTTTCACACTCATTAAATGGATTTGAAAGGATGTCTACTCATTGTAAGTGTAACCCTTTTTTGGACCACATGGATTAATTACAAAAAAGGAGTACTCTACTCACCCTTGGCTAGAATATTTCTCCCTTGTATTGTTTTATACTTTTTCGAGCTTGAAGGACTAAATTTATGAAAAATAATACCCTTAGAGTCTTATTTAAGTTATTTTCATACTCTCTAAATGAGAAAATACCATTTATTTTACCTTCTCTAGACTCACAAAATTATACATTGAAGGACCCATATGGGATTGAGCCCCTCCTTCATCAGGTTCGTTAAACATGTGATGAGGGAATCATCGAAGATGAGCTATATTGAGAATTTATTATCCTACTCAATCTAATAAAAAATAGGGTACTTGTCGTTCATGATGGGGGAACATTTGAGGGGTTTTTAGTCTATTCATATTCATAAATGGAAATCGTCTATCACAACGCCCTTAAACAACAAACCTATTTTACATCTATGCACCATAGTTTGGTTATCCATTGCCTCTGAATCACTACCATATCCCTATGTTTTGATACTTTTCCAACTGCTCATTATTCTAGTCTCCCATGGAGAATGTTTTGGTCATTATCAATTCAATGTTTCTAGGTCAATTTATTTGTCATCCTGTTTTGTTCAAGGGAAGTTAGCCTGTGTCAACAATTTTCATTATTTCATCCTATTTATCCCATCCATCCTTGAGTGAGTTATAATCTACGTTATACACCATCTACCTTTGTCTGTTTCATTTTGATTGATGGGGGATACATCAAGGCCCTCCTTCGATGGATTTTGTTCTATTGACACCAAATCACTATCCAAGATCAAAACCTAGAAACCTATTAGTACCTTGGGTCTTGTAGATATCATTGGAAATTTCTCTTGCATTCCAGGAGTGGGTTTGCATCATTGTCTCCTGCTGAATGAATCTACGAGTGTTCAACTAAAAACTGTCTCTTCACACTGGCAAGATTGTACTATGTATCTTGGGTTCCATCATCATCATCAGTGGATTCCCTTGCATTTGTTAATGATATCCATTAATGGTTGGTAATCAAATGGTTTCTACCATGCTCAACATTAACTCATCTGTTTTCATGCTATAGATTTATACCATTTGGGATTTGAGAGGAAGACCTTGGTTTGGGACCAAATCATTCCTTTACACCACCCTCCCCCAATTTGTGATGGAGTATTTCATGAGTACTTTAAGAGATCACTCAGGCATCGATTATTCTCATTGATTTGTATACTGTGACATAGAGCCACATTTGTACTTGGTTGTGGCTATGTTTTCACTTGTGACATAGATCCATAGTGTATTAATTTTTGTTCATGATCTATTTAATTATGACATGCATGGATCCACAATGTACTGTTTTTGGCAGCTATTCTTAGTTTCTATTACCGAGCATGGGTATGCCTTCCTTGGGGTTGTTCTTCTTTGTGTGGGACTGATGCCATGTTATTCGCATATTCCTTCACCTAAATCTCTATCACTTTTTTTAGTAAAGTATTTCTACCATCATACACCTATTCTAACCTCACACTTTAGGGGGGCATCTGTTATACAATTATTTTCCACCTAATCACATGATGGTCATCATATAGAGGTTATTCCTCTGAGACACTAAATTACAACATTTTTACCTTGAGTATACACCACCTTTTTTCCCAGTTGCATGTTTTCCCTTTACAACCTATGACCAAAACTGATGGTCACTCCTTGTTGGGCGCAGACCGTAAAGACTAATTTTGGAGAATAAAGCACAAATAAGGAAAAGACAACTGGCAGGAAAAGCAACACGTACAAGGTAAACATGCATTCATAGGAGGAAAGAATGCAAGGCATGCATTCAAGAAGACCTAACCATGCTAGGGTTAGGGTTTTGGTAAAATAATGTAATGGTTGGTAAGCCAAAAACATGTATAAATAGGTACCTAGGAGGTCTAGGTTGGGGGTTGTTGTTTTTTCTATTGTTATTGTTGGTCATTGTTACTATATTGTTCAAGAAATGAATGACTGTAGTTCTGATCTATTTTGTAATTTTTTGAGATGAGAAGAGGAAATAAGGTATATATTGAGGGTTAGATCATAGGATGAGGAGCTTGGTGTGATCTAGTTCGCCTCATTGTAGATATTGACCTGTTGATGGATATTTGTAATGCACACGACGTTGTAGTTTTAAAAACATAATAATAAAAGAGTCGAGCATATAAATCTTTATGGACATAGCCCAGGAGGGGTGAACCACAATATATCATGTGTTATGTGATTGAATATTGTGTATTTCCTTTATTTTCAATGATTAGATATTAGATAATTGCATGAATGACTTAGTTAGATCTGTTATTTTACATGCATGAATAAGAATGACATAATATTCAAGATAAGATGAATGTTAGAGTAAAAAAATGAAGATCACAGGGTATAATATCAGATCCCCACTCATTCCCAAGTTGCAAGCATGTGAGCGTTGGATGCACCCATAAGAACTATCTCGGGTGAGACTACGCAGTGCATTCTATGTGTTGTTTTGCCTTCTGGTTTACTAGGAGGGAAAATAGTTTTAAGGGTTTTTGCTAGAAACCATAGTATATATGGACCTGTTTCAACCCCATAATGGTATCATGAAGGAGGGAAACAAACAAATGGTTATGTTTCTGGTTGTAACAAAGTGGGATTGAGTGAATGAGATATGTTGAAGAATCGTGAAAACAGTGTCAGATGTGGTAATGAAATGCTAAAAGAATGAGAAAATTAAAGGGGATGTTTAGATCGTGGAACCAAACTAAGGTGAAGATAGAGATTTGGTTGAAAACAAAGGATTTGTAATTTGCGCGGAATGATAATAGAAACCCGAATCTAACACTACGTAAATATTTGGACAAGTACATATTCAACGACTTACATGAAGTATTTTTCTATGATTTCCCGCATGTGTTGCAAGAGTGGACATTGAGGTTGAAAGACAACCACCCTAAAAATCAGATCATACATCTAGAGTGGAATTATGTGGAGATAACACAGTTACAACAAGTTGACAATAAATTTATGTGCGCGGTATATTTCTGGTTAGACAACATTGTTGCAGGATTTATCATAGAATTTTCATTAGATACTGCGAAGTCTTAAAGCACAACAGAGAAAGGGTTCTTGAAGGGACATAGAGGTAGGTATATCAGATCACTGTATACTTCCATTAAGTTGTTAATATATAACAAAGGTGTAATGACAATGTCATTAGACAACTAAACTTCCCTGCGTGCATGGGGGAAGGGGAGAAGCACTAATAAAAGATGAAGAAATGGAGGAAGATATGGATAAAGGAAAGAAAGAGGAGGCCTTAGATCCATCCTTAGATCCAATCATGATGGAGGAAGACCATATCAAGAAGATCATGGAAAAATTTGGAAGAATGTGCAGTGGAGTACCCTACCAATACAAGATGAAAAATAAGAAGAGATCCATAGCCACACGAGAAGGCTTGGAAATTGATGAAGAAGAGGTAGAGGATCTTTGGGCTGTGGAGAAGATTGAGCAAATATTGTTCACAACATATGAAAGGAAGGCAAGAGGTCCAAGGGAAGGAACCAAAGGCATAACTCCTATCCATATTAGTGTCAGTGTCGAACCCATAAAACCATGTGTGACTACTTCACCAGAAAGAACACCACCATTTAGAAAACTAGATTTCAGGGGAAGAAACACAGTAGGAAGTACATCTACACAGGGAGAAAAAACTTGGGGATCTAGGAAGCTTTAGTCAAGGATCTACACCATGCAGAGGTAGTAGTTCAACATTTAGGATGGTAGGACATGATCCCACCATAAAGTTACTAGAGTTCAAGGGAGAAGCATCTGAGGACCCTGAGAAGCACTTGTTCATCTGTGAAAATATCTGGGAAGCAAAGAAGGTCACATATGAAGATACAAAACTTTTGCAGATAGCCATCACACTAAGAGACCGTGCACTGGATTTGTACATGATCTTAGCTGCAAATAGTCCACCAAGAACAACCAGAACGATTGGGGATATCAAGAAGCTATTGATAAATGAATTCTAAAATCCTAGCTCAGAGGATCAGTACATGAATGAGATGATAGAGATCAAACATAAACTAGGAGAATATATTTGAGAGATAGACTAGAGATTCAAACGATTGAAGGGAAAGATGAAGTATGCCATGACATATATGCATCATAGGCATCTATTTGTGAATGCACTACTACCACACTTGAAATACCCTTTGAGACAATAGAAGTTTCAGACCCAGGCATCCTTGCAACTAGAAGAGAACCAATATTAGAAGACAGATCCAACAATAGAGGAGATAAAGGAGGATCTAAGGAATTTAACATTTCAACTAAACCAGAACAAGAGTAAGGACAAAAGAGAACTTTTTTGTTGTTCCACATGTAGGACATAAGGACACCACAAGAATGAATTTCCAACTTTCGTGTAGTACATGGCAACACGATTGCTGAACCCTTTGTCGATAGGAGAACTATGGTGTGAGATCTGTAAGACACAAGGGCATGATTCATATCATTGTCCAATGATGCAAAAATACCAAAGAGTGCCTAAGAGTTCATATTTCAACTTTTTCAAGTCAGTAGGCCATGATGACAGAGATTGCAGGAAAATGGAGCTGATGAGGGAAAGAATGTCAGACACATATAGGGTGCAGACAGAAATGAGGATAGGGAAACTTGCATCATAGTTTAACGAAGTACCAACCCAATATAACATCGCGTAGCCATAGTACAATATTGTGAAACTGCAATATAATCCTATGCATTATAATGAGGTGCCTCAGTACAACACCCTGTGAGGAGATCGATATGGATACAGAGGTGGAGGATGAGGTAGAGGAGGCTTTGGGAGAGGAAGATGACCGATGGTATGCCATAATTGTCAACAGCTAGGACACTATGCAAGGGAATGTCCACTTCCACCTGTGACATGTATGTATTGTCGCACATCAAATCATGACACAAAAGATTGTTCGACACTATTAGGGATGATCCAGGAAAAAATAAATTAGAACAATAAGAATGTTCAATGGATTTGTGCAGAAGAAAGGGATGATGGAATAAATATCAACATATTTACGCATGGAGGAGATGAGACAAGAGATGACATAGTAAGACATGATCTAACACAACACCAATGGGTGAAGAAGAATGTTGAACCACAGAAGCATTTTGATGCGCATAAAAAAAAGGAGATATTCAAGCACGCCAGACAAGAATTCTCGATTCCAGAAATTGCATCTGCATCAACTGCACAACATACTCAGGACATAACAATGTACGATATTCCATCATCGCTATATCACACTAATGAAGGACAACCCCTAGGACAAGTAAGTACTATAAAGGATTTTCTGCAATCCTGTGTTAAACTACTAAATGATCTATCATCTGTTGAGATATTACAAAATGTGTTAAAAATATGTAACACAAACATAGAGAGAAAGATAGAGCAGAAAACAATTAATCACTTTCATACAAGGAGGAGGGAAAGTATAGAGTTCAGACTGAATACCAACATTGGAGATTTCAACATGGGGGATATTATACTGGATTTAGGATCCAAATTGAATGTGTTACCCAAGAAGACATGGCAATGTATGGGAGAGCCCAAATTAGGATATTCACCTCTTCAACTCAAACTAGAAAATTGACACGGAGTTCTACCAATTGGAAGGCTAAAGGGTGTGACAGTAGATTTGGATGGAGTGCACACTAAAGCCGATTTTGAGGTAATAGAAATAGTGGATGACACAACACCTTACCCAACATTGCTTGGCTTGGATTGGGCATTTGACAACCAGTCCATAATAAATTTGAAGACGAGGAAGATGACATTCGATTCAGGAGAGTATAGAGTCATTGCGCCACTAGACCCATCAGAAGTAGAAAGGTTTGTAGAACCCACTTGCTTAGACCTAGAGGAAATCAACTAGTTATACAGAACCACCAAGAGAGAAGAGGATTATGTGAATCCAACTACAGATAGAGTACTCATTTGGAGAAGTACATCATGCGCTTCAGACTTGGATACAAGGTTGGAAAATTGGAAGCAGATATTACATGAAGTATCCACAAGAAGGTGCACAATAATAGACTAGGCAGTAATATGGGTAGGTACAGAGATAAGAGAACCTCCCAGTTTTCATGGGGTGAATGACTTAGAAGAATTCCTAAAAATATACAAACATGAAGTGTTAGAGAATCAAAGGCTCTTATACTTGGACATAACACTCAAGGAAACACCTACAATATGGTGGGGTGTGCACAAAGAGAGAGTCAAGGACTGGTACCAATGAAAGCGATTACTACACATAAGATTTGGCGCAGAACGGGGAAGAAATCAACTAAAGATATATGATGGACATGAGACACCATAAGAACACTTGGAAAAGTGTAGAACACTATGGATAATGACACCACCAGAATAATGGTCTCATCTCTTCATTCACACATTGGAAGGAATTCCAACAAACTAGTATGTATACCGGGAACTGCACATAGGCACTGCATAATGGACAACATTACAACGGAATTTTATAGTCACTTTCTCATTTGATCATGAGAACCCCAACATGGATTCAACACTCAAACAAATCAAAGGGGTGATATTTATTAAGGATCCATAGGTTGAACTTATAACAGAGTATCAACAAAAGAATAGACAGACATTGAAAGAACTACTGTGATGTTATCATGTACAGGAAGAAGCACCAAATGAAGATGACCCATGAAACATTCAAATTACAGAAATTGAAGGATAAATATAGGTGGAAGTTCCATCTCTTGAATCAAAAGTATTTTCTATGCCAATCAAGGTGAAGAAGGTAAATATTGGGACAAAGGATAATCCCAAAATGGCTAGCATTGGAGCCTACTGGGATGAACAAACAATAGAAAGAATAATAGAATTATTGCATGAGTACATTGACCTATTCCAAACAACATTTACAAAGATGAAAGGGATAGAAGGATATCTAGGAGAGATGAATATACCTCTCAAACCTGAGGTTAGATCAGTAAGACAAAGACCATATAGACTAAACCCAACCTATAAGAAGAAAGTAAAAGAAGAAATTGACAAAATGTTGGAAGCTGGAATCATAGAACCAATAGAAGAATCTGAATGGGTAATCCCTATGGTAATTCAGGAGAAGAAGAAAGGAGACATAAGGCTCTATGTAGATCTTTGGAAATTGAATGATGCTTATATACACGACCCTTTTCCCACACCTTCACATATGAGGTATTAGAGAATGTAGGAGACCATGAAACATACTCATTCACAGATGGATTCTCAGGCTACCATCAGATTAAGATGGCCCCAGAAGACAGGTACAAGACCAAGTTTTCCACAAAACGTGGATCTTACCAGTACACAGTCATGCCTTTTGGAATGAAGAATGCACCAACAATATTCTCAAGAGTATTCATAACTGCATTCAAAGAATTCATTCATCAGTTTTTAGAAGTATATATGTATGATTGGACAATCTATAGTCTGCTGAAAGATCATGTAGAGGTGTTAAGGCTGATGTTGGAAAGATGCAGGCAGTGTCAGATAACATTAAATATCAAGAAGTGAATTTTTGGGACACCATTTGGAATACTATTGGGCCATATAGTGTGCAAACAAGGCTTTCTAGTAGATCATGCCAAGATTGCAGTGATTGTGAATTTACCACCGCCAAAATCAGTACGTCAGTTGAGAGAAATATTGGGACACAGAGGATACTATAGGAAATTCATAAAAGGGTATGCAAAAATCACTGCGTCGATGGAGAAATTGTTGAAGAAGGATAATAAATTACAATGGAATGAGGACTGTCAGTGAGGGTTGGACACTCTAAAATATAAGATAGTAACAACACCGATACTAGTATTCCCAGATTGGGAAAAGACATTTCATGTTCATGTAGATGCATCAACCATAGCACTTGCAACTATTCTGGCACAATTGAGAGTAGGAGAGTTAGATAATTCTATATCATTTTCAAGAAGAAAACTGTCAAAGTTAGAACAAAACTACAATACTACAGAGAGAGAAGTCTTAGCAATGTTATATGCACTGCATAAGTTTAGACATTATCTACTTGGGAAACACTTTAAAATGTTCACGAATCATTATGCCCTCAAGTACCTAGTCAATAAGTCTGTGTTAAGGGGGACAATCTATAGATGGTTACTATTGTTTCAGGAATTTGACTTTGAAGTGATAGTCAAACTAGGGAAGTTTAATGCAAGACCCGATGACCAATGGAGAAGAACCTACAAATTTAGAGGAAAACTTCATGGATGCACATTTATTTTCAGTCCAAGTAGTTGATGCATATTCTTCTGGCATCATTCAATACTTGAGTAAAGGGACTGCGAAAAAATAATTCAACATTGTGCAGAAGAAAAGTATGGTAGTCAGAGCAGCAAACTATCAATTGATTGCAGGACACTTATACAAGATGGGCGCATACAACATTTTGAGAATATGTGTACTAGAACATGAGAGGTTCATGAGGGAATAATTGGAGGACATTATGCAGGAAAATCTACAATGAAGAAGGTATTTCCCGTGGGACTATGGCGGTTGACCTTTCACAGAGATGCAAAGGACTACTTCCAAAGATGTGATGTATGTCAGAGGGTTGGAAAACCTAATAGATGGGATGAGATGCCCATAAGACCACAAGTAACCTTGAAAGTATTCGACAAATGAGAAGTATACTTTATGGGACCAATTAATCCACCAACAAAGAGGTCAGGAGCAAGGTATATCATTATTGTGATAGAGTACTTAACAAGATAGGTGGAATCAACACCAGTAAGAGATTGCAGCGTAAAGACAACAACACAATTCGTATTTGAGCAAGTGATCACTAGATTTGGATGCCCAATGATTTCGATGAGTGACCAAGGAACTCACTTCATCAATAGTAATATCAAGGCTATGACTGAGGAGTTTGAATTCTATCATCAAAATAGTACACCATATCACTCTCAAGAAAATGGAACAGTGGAAGCCTTTAACAAGATCCTAGAGAATTCATTAACAAAGATATGAAACGTCAACAGGGACGATTGGGATTTGAATATACCAGAAGTATTGTTGGCATATAGGACTACATGCAAAATGTTGACAGGGAAGACACCATTCAGGTTGGTGTATCGACAAGAAGCAGTGGTGCCATTATAATTTTTGGTACCTAGTGTGTGCATAGCAACAATCACCAACATGACAGAATGAGGCACAGTAGAAGAAAGGCTAAGTCCACTGATGGATATGGAAGAAGATAGGATTCTCGCAGGATTTCAACAAGAAGTACAAAAAGCAAGGGACAAATCTTGGCATGACAGACATATTAAAATAAAGAGTTTCAAGGAGGGAGACCTAGTCTTGGTGTATGATAGTAAATTTCTTCAGCATCCAAGGAAATTCAGAATGCACTGATTGGGACCATATGAAGTGAATACTTTCATAGATGGGGGAGTTGTACATTTGAAATACTTAGGAGGTACAGAACTTAGAGAAATGATCAATGGGATTTGACTGAAAATGTGCAGCGACAATTGACCTCCTAGTACTTATAAACTTACCGCATAGTAAAGAGATATGTATATAGTAAAAAAAAAGGAGTTACCACCACACTGGACATCAGAATACTGGGCACAACAAAATTGGACTTAGAGTGATGGAAATAAAATGTCCACACGCAATGGCTACATGACATATCGTGAAATTGGAAAAATCGGAGCGTTGGAAAAAGGACCAACGGTAAGAAAAAGGCAGAAATTTGAAAAATGGCGGTTACAACAAAAAGGTGCCGACTGGTAGAAATTATGAAAATTTAATGCAAAATTATGCATAAAGTGTCGGTACATTAATAAAATCTAGGGAAACTTCTTTGATAAGTTTCATGACTTTCCTATATAAAGGGGAGATGCGGGCAACATAAGACTCATTGTGAAATCATGAAGTTGTAGAGAAATAGAGCACGCAGAGTCGAAGTAATTTGACACAGATTACAGGGAGAACCAGTGAGGAATTAGTCGCCAGAAACCAACCAATACCCATGATGGCACCACCAAATATGGGTGCATCAAGCCAAGCAAGGAGGAAAACATGAAGTAGTTGGGCATAACGGGAGGTAGCAGAGGTTGGACAAGAAACCATATAGACTGAGGAATTCATCGATGTCGATGCAATTCCTTCATTGGATGAAGCACCCATAGACTCTACACCAGTGGTGGAGAAAATATAGGGTCCAACTGAATCGGTGATGGAAGTCAACCCGGCTGGCAGTGTGCAGGGACATCCCATGCATAACACAAAAAACCCATCATAAACTACAATGGCTAAAGGGGTCTCGTAGGGAAATGTCCAAGCTACTGCACAGACAGAGGCGAAAGTACCCAAAAACACCATAGTAGAAACCGTGTAGTAATAGGAGGGTCTGGTAGAGGATATCACTAGTCAACCAGAATCTGATGTAGAAAGGAGATAGATGGAAGTGGGGTCCTCAAGTCTATAGGAAAAAAGGAAGGGAAAACATCTTATGGCGTGCTCTCTACGTAGGCATCTAGATGCAGTAATTGTGCTCCCGTGCATTCCAGAAGGAGTAAAAACCATGCCAACACTGCTAGGTTATGTGGAGAAATTAAGGTACTCGGACCACGATGTGGCCGATGCAGGAAAATTCCTCGAATTTGTGCAACATGTCTACTTAGATATAATAGAGATAGGACCCTTTGGAGACCTCATCCTACAACCAAAGCCATGGGTAGCTGGCCTAGAAAACACATGGATCCTCAACCTATTGGAGATTCCCCACTTTGGAAAGGGGGAAGAGGTGAACAAATGCATCAAGCAGTTGATAGTGGTCCTCCATGGAGGATTCCTCTAGATGGAACAACCTGTCTCTATAGACGTAGAGATAATCACAAAAATCATAGGATTGTTGTCAATGGGTGAGAACCCAGTGTAGTACCTGGACAACAAAACCAAGGAGACGGCATTGGATGAAGAAATGAAGAGAACATATGGGAAAGAGAGGGGATCTTGCGGCATAATTATCAAAAGGATTAGCGACGTCATGACATGGACGACCACTAAAATCATGGCCTATAAAATGCTCAAAAAATGTTGCAAGGAAGAATTCACTGCCAGGGTTTTCACAGTTGCAATGCAGTGTGTGAATGGCATGTCTCTTAGCCCGATACCCTTACCTACTTAACCTATTCATGGAGGATGGAAAAGACGAGAAGGACCTCAGAACAGAGTTCCACTACTTTTGGCTACTCATGTTGATTATGATGATGGGGTGGAGGGAGCCTCCATATTCATACTTCTGGAGCCAGATAGGTCGGTGTCGTGCAACATGATACATGTCGTTGGGGATCAACTCTGACCCCAAGCACAAAATAATGAACACGGGTACATTTTCCAGGTACTTTACAGAAGTTCAAGAGAGCATAACCAATACTTGGAAAATAACCCAGAGGTAGTCATGCAGTTCAAGGACATAGCCAACTTCAAGGCATCCATGCGCAACATGTGGATCTAAGCATGCAAGGATCCAGGAAAGGAGTGGCTCCAATTAAGATACTGCATCACGGAGGAAGACATAGAAATGACTATGAGGGATTGGCCAGACAACTAGAATATTCCAGTCTTAAATCAAGAAGTACCTAAGGGAACGAAGGTGGACACAGGGAAAACCAGGACACCTGCAGAAGACAAAGTCTCACCTAAAAGGCCAAAACCAACACAGAATCTAGCGCAACAAAAGGAAGGGGGCGAAGCAAAGAAGGATGCATAGGAAGGAAAGAAGGAAACTTCCTCAAAATAAAAAGAACAAGGAGTGGGGGCTATGAGAATGCAGGGAACTCCCTTAGAATATACTCCGCAAGAACCAGGGCCACCTAAGCAGCCAATTTCACAAACAGGAGGAATGCACAAGAAATCAAAGGCGCATAAAGAGCCACTCGAGTACACGATTACAGAGGACGACATTGACCTCATGGCTGAGAAGGTGCAAGACTGCATCGCAGAGGACATTGAGGAAGCTAAGCACCAAAGGGGGCAGATACAAGATGACCTGGATGGCATAAAACAGGTCCTCGAGCAAATCAAAACCGCGTAGAGGTCTGATAGGGGAAAAAAATCCTTCCTCAAGGGAGTAAGAACAATGGCGACAAGGACTACGCCACAAATGGAACACACTATTCACACAACTGTGCATGGGAGTCCAACATTCAGAATAACAAATGACATGTTGCAGTTGATGAAACTGCAACACAAACGCTACTGAAAGAGTTGGTGTAGTTCGACATGGTATTAGCTAAGATACAACCAAAGGTGTTTTACAGACTCCAAGTCAACGTCACGCAGGAGGTGTAGTCACACATGAGGACAGACGCAGTAGAAATGCAATAAACTAAAAGTGACAAGGAAGCACTGGATCTCGTGGTCGAATAAGTAACGTTTGAGACCAAAAAAGTGAAAGAGTGTGCAGATAAAATTGAATAGGGGGTGACAATAGTCTGCAACCACCTTCTGAACAACGCGCAAGACGAGAGTCCAAGTACAGAGGAAAAACTCAATCAAATTTCCCAAACCATCGACCACTATAAGAAATAGAGTGAGGAACTGAAGGAAATTTTGACTTTGACGACCCCACCTGAGGTTAGGGAGCAGAGGAAAGAAGAAGTTGCACTCCAAATAGAAGAGTTGGAGAAACAATTTAACACAACAGTATAACTATTTGGCAGAAAAACATTGATTTGGATAGCACTAGAGGAATATGAGCAGGTCCAGCAGTGGGACCAGGAGGAAGAGAGGATAAATCCAGGATCTCAATCAAAGGGAGAAGACAATGGGCATCACTCATCGTTTAAAAGGAACACAGGAGATGAAGATATTGCATGCCAAACTAAAGACGGCGCAGGCGCACAAATAGGAGAGATAGGTGCAAATAGAACCCCTCCAAGAGCAAGCAACATAAACAATAACACCGTTGGAGGAAGAGAATAAGAATATGGCGCAGACATAGGCGTAATGCACAACCATAGTTCAGGAGGAAGTCACAGTGTAGAACTTAGAAGAGCTTACATAAAAGGACACACAGGTCCAAACATGAGGAAGGAGACTAACAGACAAGTTCCACAATATAGCAGAGGCTGTCAAGGGAGCACATAGTTCCTAGGTGGCTTGGGATGAGCCACATATTAGTGTTGGGGTCATGTTGGGCATAGACCCATTTTGGAGTAAAGACTAATTTTGGAGAATAAAGAATAAAGAAGGAAAAGACAGTTGGTAGGAAAAGCAACACGTACAAGGTAAGTGTGCATGTAGAGGAGGAAATCATGCTAGGAACACATGCAAGAAGACCTAACCATGCTAGGGTTAGGGTTTTGGTAAAAGAATGTAATGGCTAGTAAGCCAAAAAAATGTATAAATAGGTAACTAGGAGGTCTAGGTTGGGGGTTGTTGTTTTTTCTCTCATTATTGTTGGTCATTGTTACTATGTTCGAGAATTGAATGAGTGTAGTTCCAATCTATTTTGTAATTTTTTGAGATGAGGAGAGGAAATAAGGTAGATCTTGAGGGTTAGAACACACGATGAGGAGCCTGGTGTCATGTAGTCCGCCTCATTGTAGATCTTGACGTGTTGATAGAGAGTTGTAATGCACACAACGCTATAGTTTTAGAAACATAATAATAAAATAGCAGAGCAACCAAATATTTGTGGACGTAGCCCAGGAGGGGTGAACCACGGTAGATCATGTGTTATGTGATTGAATATTGTGTATTTCCTTTATTGCCAATGATTAGATAATAGATAATTGCATGAATGACTTAGTTAGATCTGTTATATTACATGAATGAATAAGAATGGCAAAATATTCAAGATAAGCTGAATGTTAGAGTAAACAAATGAAGATCATAGGGTGTTATCTCATATCCCCACTCATTCCCAGGCTACAAGCATGTGAGCGTTGCAAGAACCCATAAGAACTATCTCGGGTGAGACTGCACAGTGCATTTTGTGCGTTGTGTTTCCTTCTGGTTTACCAGGAGGGCCAATAGTTTTAAGGGGTTTTGCTGGAAAACATAGTAGATCCGAACCTGGTTCAACCCCAAAATGGTAGCGTGAAGGAGGGAAACCAACACTCCTTGTCCTTTTTTAAAGGGCGATCGATCACACCTTGCAAGAATGTAGGGAACGGCTGGGTCTGTTACTCTCAATTTAGGAATGGTTACAATGACATGGGATCAAACTCATATTTCTCGTAATTTGACCTCAAGAAGCTTGTTATTTTGAGTGTTTAAGAGTTATCCACCGTCTCATCTCTTTCATACTATATATTGAGGACCCCTCATGGGAAAAGGGGGAAAAAAGATAGAGTAAACTTATAATGTAAGATTGATTACAGACCTTGGGCAAGGAAATTGGGAGAAGCTTCATCAAGATATTTGTATGTAAGTTGTACGTTTTTTTCCTTATTAATAGAATATACAAATGATTTCCCCCTCTGATTGATTGTATAAGGTGATTATAATCTTCATAGACAGTTAATATTTTCATGTCTTTGTGATATATTATTAGATATGTGTTTTATACATGTTACATTTGATCTCATGAAAGGTGTTTGTTGTTTTCCTATGTGTGCATACCTGTGTTCCTAAAAGTGAAGGATATCTTCAAAGAAGCGAATGACCAAAGATCATACAGGGACAACTACCAAAGTATTGTGTATGCTTCTCATCCTATTATCTCGTAAACCTTTTAATGTATGATTTAGATCGAGGAAAATCTACAGTTTGCATCTCTATTATGTCTTAGGTCTAGAAAGATCCTAAGGGAGGTAACTCCTGTAGGTACATTTTTCTACAAGACTCAGGGAAAGGAAGGACATTAGGTACAAGAGTGACGGGAGCATGTATTTAGCTATACACTTGGATCCTTGTGAATGGACAAACAATTCCCTACACCATCCTTATCAATTTTGGAGGGCCCTAAGGCCCCAATCCTGCCACTAATGGGTGGGACCCTGTTGAGCCCATTATCATTGTTCTTCAACCGCGATATGGGGGAAGGCCTCTTATGACCACGAGCTCCCTCCTCCGATGGCCAACATGATGACCATTTAGTTTGTTTATGCTTAAGTCATAGCCCCTTAAAGTTGGACTTTGGTACTTTTGTGAGGCGTTTTGGAATAATTCGACCCCTTCTTTTTTCACTTTCTTGTTGCACCAACTCTAAGATGAGGTGTTTTTGCTTGTTCTAACTCAACTCTTCGAGTTTTATTTGCTTATGAAAGTTGTATAGAAAATACACCTATTTTTTTTTAATTAAAGCTTGTACATATTGCATATTGATAAAGTTTCAATGAATTTTTATTCAAAATAAATAAAATAAAATAAGATTAAACTCATAAAAAAAATGAATTTTTATTTAAAATAAATAAAATAAAATAAGATTAAACTCATAAAAAAAAATTGGAAAATTTTATATTGAATATATATATATATATATATATATATATATATATTTCACCTTGAAATGATTAAGTGGAACAAAATTCACCCATTATTGTTTTTATAAATTTGCAAGAATAAGGATAAACTTATATTAAATGCGGATTTAACTTTTTATACTATATAATATAAGAAATCATTAAAAAACTAACAAGATTCTCTATAAATGATCTTATTACTTTATAACAATATTTTCAAACATATATGTAAGTTTCCAATACTTCCGTGTTACAAATTTGTAAAATTTAAATAATCACAATTAAATTCGAATATTGGCATTCATGAATTCACCCATTAATTCAATAACCTGTAACAATTAATATGAGTTGTTTAATGTTATTTTTCTACGTAAACCACTTGCATGGATTTGGTAGATTTCCGAGTTGTATAATGTCAATTTTTTTTTAATGTAAACCACTTGCATGGAATTTGGTAGATTAAGATGAAAGAAATCAAATACATAATTTTCTTTTGAAAATATACATAACACAAAATACATGTCCATATTATAATTAAAGTGTTGTGTAGGTTTTCATAGTTCTTCATAATATTGTATTAGATTTTTGGATATATAAAATTTTTATACATAGTTTATATCTAAAAATATAATACAACATATTATGATTGTTAATACATTGATAATATTGTGAAATTTACATATATGAAAAATTATTCTTTTAATATTATGAGTGATTTTAAAAATAGATTATTATTATTGTTGTTATTTATTTCATTAACATTATTAGATTCATTAACAAATTTTATTTATCCAATTGATATGGAGCAAAGTCAACTATTAACTTCCGTTGCATTTTTTCATGTCAGGTTTTTAACCAAATTTGCAAGGACTTTCGTTTCGACCATTTTTTTATGACCTTGGTGTTTCTGTGAAACATCAATGATTTTAACATCATCCATTTAAAAATTGCACGTTTCTTAGCATTATGTAGGAATTTTCATGTGATATGATCCCACACACGCTTGCCTAAGTATTAATGAACGCTCGCCTCTATATTCTGATCGTTGCTAGTTTTGGTTGCTAAACGATGAAAGTAGACGAGGGAAAGATTCATGAATCTAAGAGATTATTTGAGGGCTAGTTTGAGAAACACCAACAAATCCAAACTAACTGGACTGATGAAAATGCAACTAGATACTTTGATATCTAGAATAACTAGACTGATGAAAACAAAACCAGCTAGTTTTATATTCATTAACAGTGCAAAGAGGTTAATGAAAGCTACCCAACACCATGGAGGAATCTTCCATGGTGTTGGAGGATTTGTATGGTCCCAAAGAATGTTGCCTATGCCTGTGAAGGATATTGACTTTGAGTAGCATCGTTGACACAATGTTGGATCCCATTCCTTAGTTTCGACAAGGAAACTAAGAAATGGGATCCAAACAAGAAAACGTGATGTTCATGTCAAAAAGCACTACGATTTGGGATGTGTTGCATTTTGGATGTTTGTGATGTGAATTCCAAGAAAAATAATTTCAAAAAACTAAATACGATTGATCATGTAGATCTATTTCTTCAAGACACCTTGAGTTCATCTGTTTGGCGCAACCTAGAGATAATTATTGTAATTTTGATGACTTTTTTTATAAGGTGGTTCAGATGGTATAAATTGCAATATTTTTATTTTATATTGCTCCCCATAAATTTTATTTTAGCATTGATATATATTGTTATGATAATGATAGAAGAGTAGCCTTGTAGTGATGTGAGTATAGAACAAAACCTGTTTCTCCCAGCCTAAAGGCTTAGTGATATCGAGGCAAAGAACCAGAAAAGCATGTAAAATTCAAAGATTTTGTTTTATATCATCCATTGTGTGATTTTTTTAGTTGTTATTAGATATAGAATACTGAAACTAACACTAAAAACACAAACATAGACAATGTAGGTTTTCTTTGGTTTTACTATGATAAATTGCATGTTGTCCTTTCTATAAGACTTGCGGTGTCGAGCCCAAGTGCACACACTTCCACCACAAACTGAAATAGAGGAAATTGTGCAGTAGGGCGCTCAATGTGAATGAGGAAACACAAGTATTCATATAGGGGAGAGTTTGGGTTCCTTGGGTGCATGACGAGCTAAGGGGTGACTCGACTCAAGGTTCCTTGCAACACATGTCAAACTACAGACGGTTTGATGAAGGGTTGAGGGAAAGACTTGGGAACTCCACCAATGAAGGAAACCCAGCTAAGGCATGGGAGGCACACTTAGGAGAGTCAGATTGACTCACCTGAGGGGCATGTGCACCCAAGATGATGAGTTGGTTAGACGGATCAATGGATCGACCAAATGACATAATGAAATGTTCGATGGGTCGATTTAGCAAGCCGCCCGAATGCACCCACATGAGGAGTCAACCCAACCTTGTGAAGGGGAATGACTTGGTGAACCGATGGGTCAACTCACCCATAGGAAAAGAGACGTGATGGATAGGCTCCTATAAAGGCACAAGGGTGCACAATCAAGAGGGAATCTTGGAATACAAGGAGAGTAAGAAGAGATATGTGGTTCAAAGGTAGATGAAGAGAGTTAGCTCCCTAAAGGAGACAAGTTACTCCACTTGGGAGGACTTGTGCTACCTTGACGTGGATTCATTGGAAAAATTTGGGTGAGCTTCTTTTGGGCTGATTTTGGGGAAGTATAGAAATGTAGGTCTGTTGGAGGTACGTGTGAAACAAAAGAGAAATCTTTGAAGTTTGTGGAAAAAAAGAGACAACAAGTTTTTGGTTGAGGGCATGTCTGAGGTGCACTATAGGAAGTTGAAGAGATGGTTGTGACACAAAGTATTGGTGTGATGAATCTATTTGTGAGTGTCTTTATGAGGTGAGACAAGTTGTGTGACTCAACCAAATTTGTAAACTGAGTTGGTAGTGCTCATGTTGTAATTGTTTCACAATAATAAAAACTAAGCCAGGTATTAGGAACAATTCGTGTCACCTGCACTATATATATGTTTCTTTCGTTTGTTCTAATGTTGCTCTCTTGACTTCTCTTATTCATGGATGTATGCTTAAATATGATTAAGTGTTAAATCCATTAAAAACATTCTAAGTATACAGGAGTTTCACTAGAGTAGGAGTGTGACTTGTCGATATCCTAGAAAAGATTATGGGTGTAACCTCCCCCAGCTCTGCCAGGGAACATTACTTTCGAAAAAACACATAAAATAAATTTTTCTTTTTCTAATCAAATCTCGTGGTTTACCATCCATGACTTATTCGCATTTGCAACCATATTCTAATACCCATAATTAAATTCAACTACAACATTCTAAACAAGCATGAATTCAATCGATAAAACATGGAAGATGGATGTGTCTTGGCTCTCAGTCCCTTATTACTGAGTAGTCTTAGACGACATAGAAATATTCCTCATCTCTTTCTGATGTCATTGACCCCCATGACATTCAACTCCAACAAAGTTTCATGTTACAGTGGATATCACTATGAGACCATTTCAGTTTACAATAAATTTTTAAGACGTCTGAATTTATTAGGCCATCAATACCTCTGAGTTATTCATACCTATATTCAGATCTTGTTCAGTAATCAGA
Organism: Picea mariana; assembly: GCA_032191745.1. Classification (NCBI taxonomy): domain Eukaryota; kingdom Viridiplantae; phylum Streptophyta; class Pinopsida; order Pinales; family Pinaceae; genus Picea; species Picea mariana. The sequence goes on along the minus strand of JASDQU010010804.1, from coordinate 130,752 downwards.
ACCATCATCTACCATTTTGGCATCCTCAAGGGCGCTATGGACATCTACTTCATCAACAATATTAAGTTTTCATTATTTCATTGATGGTTTCATGAAATGAGCATGGGGCATACCTGCCTCATTTGTACACAAATTTTCATTTTAGTTTTTGGATAATATTGGTCTCATTCAAAATCCCCTTTTCCTCCAACTAATTTCTCTCACAGTTCCTCTCAGTAGTAGCTACAACTCTCCTATGTTATAGCAATTTCAACAAAATAAACATTGATGTATTTCGGCTATATGTATGCTCCTAACCTCACGCATCAGGGGACATCTATTATCATCAAAAAATTGCTCATAGAAATATAGACAATGGATGAAGAAAAAATCAACATAGATACACCATACTTCCAATATTTACAGAACCAATTCTAGCAAGGTGACCAAAACTATGTAAAATACCGATAAATTTGTGCGTGCTTCCAACAAAGTCAACGCACGTGCATCCGCGTGGGACAAAACAACTCCAAATGCGTGACCCACACAAATTTCCATGAAGAAACCCTCATGGATGTGGAAACAACACATTTATGCTTTTGTCTAGGCCTCAACCACTTCTAGGGTGAGGTAATTTAATACAAGACGTCGAGATCAACCCAAAATATTTCCTTCGGATAACTGAAAAGATGGGATGTACCCAAAAATCACTCCCAGTCACACTTGAAGCAAGATATCAAATACATTGTTATGTTTCTATAAATAGAGGTCCATTGTATGCACAAATCAAGAAAGTTCATAGCATTTTTATGTTTTCCAAATACTCTTGGAGAAGCCATTTGTTCTCTTAAGAATAGCTTGGGAAAATATAGCATAGGGAAATCTTTTCACCTCGTGGGAATATTTTCCATAGAGTTCTTACCATTGTAATTCAAAAATAGGAGAGTAATAACTCTACTTTGAGGGATTCAAGAGCCCTCCCTAGGAGGAATTGGGGATTCATAAATCCCACATTTATCCTCTTGGTGTTCTCGATTTCAAAGACCATTCTCTATTTTGTAACCACTCTTGGTGTTCAATTTCATGCATCCTTTGTTAAAGTTATCTTAGTTTAGTTTCCATTGTTGATTATTCCTATCTTTCTTTGTTTTCTTGCTCTCTATCTTGTGGATTCACTAACCTAGTAACTATTTTTCTGTGTTTCTTTGTTGGCTTACCAAGGCAATCAAAGAGGCCTCTTTTTTCTCACCCCTGTAATCAAAAGCCCCAAATAGGGAAATTATGCTTGCACAATTTCTGATAAATATGTGATAGTATCAAGTCTGGCCCAACGTTGACTGCAATTTTTTATCAGTTGTAGGATAGGAAATATTGATAATGACCGCAAATTTCATAGGGTTCACTAGTACTCCTTCCCTACATACTATATTCCCTAGCATATTTCCAAATGGTACAAAAAAATACACTTCTTCAAGTTTAACAAAATATGTAGCTGTCAACAACAATCAAACATCAATCTTAGTAAACATATGTCCTCTTTTAACATTATATACACAGTCCACTCATCCATATACACTTCAAGAAATTTATGAATAAAGTCATGGAATGCAGTAATGAAAATTCGAGAGAAAACAACTAGGGAATTCTTTATTCCAAAGGGAACAACATTATAAGAAAAAAAAACCCATTATGTAGTGAAGGTAGTCTTTCTTTTATCCTCTTCCACAATTATAACCTTATGATAACTTGAAAATCCATCTGTAAAAGAATAAGCTTCCTTGCCTGCTACTTGATCTAGAACTTCATCACTAAAATGGGTGGAAAAAGGGTCATGCACACACGCTGAGTTCAGACTCTTGTAATACACACAAACTCTTATATCATAGTACCCTTCTTTCTCTGGATTACACTAGGACCAATCCACTCAAGCCTCATCTATAGGAAAAGTCATCTAGACAACTAACAATTTATCAATCTATTTCTTAACCTTCTCCTTTACTTGTGAATTGAGGTTTTTGTTTAATAGGATTAGAGTCAGTTTTTAAGTCAATCCTAATTTCACCTAAATCTCCCTTAATCCCTTTTAGTTTTGAAAATATCTTGGGGACGAGGACCTTGTACTCCCGCAACAGATCCTATATCTATATCATGGTTTTTTCATCCCAATAGTCACCTATGGATGCCATCTTAGGATGTTCCTCACTCCCTATGTTTACTTTCTACAACCTTATAGGTTGGGTGTATGAGCTACTAATATCATCTAATAAGGTATCCTTGACTTATCTTGTTCTGGTAGATTCATGAAAGGTTAAATGTCTGAGTTCCTCCAAGTTCTTAGGATATTCAAGGTCCTTATAAACTTTAATACAAGCTAGAGGTACTCCTATAGGGGATGGATAAACTATATACTCAACAAATGGCTCGTGCTTAGTACATAATGCAAGTGGTTGTTTGGGATTGAATTCAGTTTTAAACAACATTCTCTTGATTAATTGCAACACAATTGTAATTTCAAGAGTCTTACCAAAGAATGAGAAATCATGGCAGAACTGATTATGAAGTGTCTTCCAACATATTGTTTGTCTTCTTGTTTCCTCGTGAACGTACCAAGATTTTGGAATTGTTCCCATAGAATGGAATAAATGATGTGTCCACATAGAGGAGGGGATTTACGCATCCTACCACACTTGTAAACAATGCTTATTGTGTGCAACTAGGATAGACTCACCATAATATATCTCCAAGGATAACAATTGACTCTTTCGATTCTCGTATTGTCCTAGCTATGGTATCTGTGTTATCAGAAGGAAACAATGGTGCATAGAAAGATTGAATTCATCCCAAGTGGAAAAAACCTCTTTTTTAGTATCCCACCACCTCGTTGGAGGCGATTTTAGAGCTAGGTCAATATCTGAGAGTTTGTATTGGGTTGCAACCTCACCCTCCATATTGATGAGAAAAATTTGTAAATATGAAGTACCATCATATGTTGGATACTCCCTGATATTTGTTCCAATCGACCTTACTACTCGGATAGTTGTGCAATGCCTTGAAAATTTATCATACTTGCCTTGTTGCCAATTGTCCCAAGCATATTTAGAGTCTTCATCCACAAATTAGATACTCTTCCAACTTATGGATCCATCTGCAATAGGGTTAATGTAATATGATTGGTTTCTTATGGTCATAGTGTAGAGTTGATCCATAACATCCTATTCCATACTCTCATTTGTTGGATCACTATACTGTGGACCTTGATAATGGTCTAGAGGTTGGATTACTTTCATTCCATCAGACTTAAAGGTTATAATTTATTTCTTAATATATATTATATCATAGTTCTCATAGGACCATTTGTTGGAGCAAGATTTTTGGGGACCAATTTTGGGAATAGTACAAGAGAAAACCACGCGACAAGACAACTAATGACCAATGTGCATGGAATAAAGGAAGACTATTGGTTCATTTTCAGGGGTCAATGTGCACGGAAGGAAGAAGTTATTTAGAAGTAGTTACACCTTTTGCTCCATTTTGTAATGGGTTAATCGACAGTGTCAATGTATAAATATGTAATGTTTTTTGGGTATAAGGTATCAAATCAAATAATAGGTGCGAGGAGTGAGTTTTGAGCTAAGTGTGTATTGTATGCACAAATGGTAAGGGGATGTTGGTTTATAATTGATATATATTGTATGAGCGCACTGCGCACCTGTTGTAAGAAATGATGTTGAATAATAATATAAGAATCATGTCATTATGGATGTAGCCCAGTTTGCAGTGTACCATGTTAAATATTTTTGTTATGATGTATGTTGTGTTGTGATGTGTTTCTTTTTTTTTCTATTTATGGCACACATATAATGTATGGATGGTTAATATGAATTTATTATATGATGGTTCTATGCACATTATGAATGGTTTAATGAGTGAATGTTAAGTATGACGAATATGATGAATGTCTCCCATTCCTCCATGATTATGGAAACCTAGTTCCTATAGTCCCCATAGGTACCTCAGGTGATACTTCACCTGCTTGAGGGTGATGCCGAAAGGGCTAGTATCTTTAGGCTTTTTTTGGTGATTTAATGTTGAACCCTAGGTTTTCCCACTATGCACCAACAAATGGTATTATTGTCGGGACCAGGATCTGCGACTGAGGGGAATGTCGAGACTTACCTGGGAGGATATTGGACACGAACGAGATCATTTTTTCTATAAATCAGAATAAGAATATAAGGATTGGTGTAGAGAAATGGATGTAGAGGAATGTGTTTATAGATTTGTATGAAATTCTCTTTGTTTATGTCTTGAATATTTTAGTAGAGTGCATCTAGAGATTAGTTGAACAGAAAAAAAGATTTTGCACCGTTGTTTCAAAAAATTGGACTCCTGAATTAATTCGGCAAGTCAATATTATAAGAAACCGAGTATCATGCGCAGTTGATTTCTGGTTGGATAGTATACTGGGAGGTTACATTACTGAACTTTCTATAGATTGTACTTAGTCATATAGTGTTGTTGAAAGGAAATTCTTTAAACAACCGCATAGAAGATACTTGAAGTCACTATCTACTTGGATCATTATGTTGTTGTGTGATAAGGGGGTAATGAAGATGGAATCTGATTTCCCTAGCAACAAAGATATTTAGCGCATAAAGGGGACTGGGGATTGACCAGGGAATGGTTTGAGTGTTGTAGGGAAGAATGAATGAGGAACAGATGGGATGATGAATTCAAGAGAAGAAAAAGGTACAACAGAAGAATAGATTTAGGCTAAATAAGAAGAGGACTATGGTTGATAGAGAGGATAAGCACAATGCATTTGAAGAGAGAGACACTAACACAATACTCTAGATCATACCACACACAGAAGGTCAACTCAGTCCAGTAGAAGAATATTTGACTCAGGCTAGACTTTGTGTCGAACCCATGTCCCCTTGTGCGTCTCCAAGTTCTGAAGAAACTTTGTCGATTCTAGTTAGTAAGGGAAGTAAGGATAGTGGTCAGAAGAATGGAAGTAGTAAATTAACCTATCTTTAGATAGTATCACCAAGGAGGAATATTGTGTAGAATATGATGGTGGGATTATATCCCACTTTAAGAATGATTTTCTTTTACGGGGCAAGTTCAGAAGTTCCAGAACAACATTTGTTCATTTACGAAACAATATCGACTCTAAATAATTTCTAGGACGTTGATATGAAGATTGGGCAGTTGGAAATGAAATTAAGAGACCAATAATTACTGTGGTACATGAAATACTAGACTAATACACCTATGGGACAAACTAGAACATTGGTAGATGTAAGACAAGATCTATTGAAACAGTTCCAGAAACATAAGTTCAAGTTGCAGTGCATTACAAAGATGAAGGACATCAAGAAGATAGTGAATGAATCAGTGTGGGATTATGATCAAAGATTCAAGATATTGAAGTATCGGTTGACATTCCAAATTTGAGATGAACAACATAGGGAGTGGTTTATTATAGGATTGTTGTCGCATATACGTTGCCCCTTGACACAACAAAATATTGTGTTGTAGTCGAAAGCCCTAGAAATTGTTATGAAATTGGAAGCATCCCCGATAGGATAAAATGGCACAGGGATGGATCAATTTAAGTCACATTTAGTAGTGCTGACTATTCAATTTCATGAACTTGCGAAAGGAAAAGAAAAACGTGAGCAAGTCTAGTGTGTCACATGTAGAATAGAAGGTCAACATAAGAACAAATGTCCATCTTTTCAACAATATTTGAATACAAGAGCTCTTAATCCATTAGGGTTATGGTGTGAGATTTGCAAGACGATGGGTCACCACCCTACTGCTTGTCCATTGATGCAGAAATATTAGAGCAATGCAAGAAATGTTTTTCTTAATTTTTGTAAGTCAGTGGGACATGAAGAAAAGGATTGTCACACAATTGATTTGATGAGAGAGCGCACCATAGATGCATACAGAGTCTAGGGAAAAGAATCCAAAGGAGGAGATTCGCGGTATAATACACCAAGAGGTTATAATCAAGGAGGAAGAGGAGGGTTAAGAGGCTGTGGAAGAGAAGGATTCAATAGAGGAAGAGGACCAATTATATGTTATAATTGTAATAAGCTTGGACATTTTTTGTGAGAATGTTTGAATCCTTGCATGACATGCACATATTGCAGACATTTAGACCATGTGACAAAATACTTCCCACAGTTGATCACAAAGTGGCAAGAAAAGAGGAACCCAAATGTACATATGACAGAAGCATAGGTGTGCAATGAAAAACCCAATATAGTAGCGGTTACATGCAAAGGAACAATAAATGGAGATGATGTGACAGATCAAGGAAATAAGATCCACCAGTGGGTCAGAAAAGAAGCAGAACCTCTTTTGTTGTTTGACCTGAGAAAGGAGAAAGAGATGTATATGCAAGCAAGGAATGAAGTGATCGGAGAAGAATGGACAACATCGACTTAGACCATGCCAGCTTTGTATGACAGACCATTGGTGTATGATATGCCACCAGTCTATGATCATTCAAAAAGGCAAGTTGACAAGTTAAGCACTTTGAAAAGTTTTCTAAACAGTTGTTTAGAGCTAATGAAGGATGAATATCCTTTGAGTATGTTGTGTGGAATGATCGATAGTTTCCCCCAAGAGAAAGATATGCATTTCTCACACCGAGCAGTTAACCAGGTGCACTGCAATAAAAGAATGAATAGGGAGTTTCAATTAAATTCACAAATATGAGACTACAACATGTACAATATTATTTTGGATATAGGTTCCAATGTGAATGTCATCCTGAAATAGACCTGGGAAATGATGTGTAAGGAGAAATTGATCTGGTTTCCCATTCAATTGAGGTTAGAAAATTAGAAAAAGATTGTTTTGATTGGAAGGTTGACAAGGGTAAGTGTTAGTATTGATGGAGTGCGTAGCTTGCTTGATTTTGAAGTGATTGTGATAGTGGATGGTAACAACCCTTACCGAACACTACTTAGACTTGATTAGGAATTTGACAACCAGAATATCAATGATATGAAGAAGAGACATATTATATTTGAAGTAGAATACTTGAAGGTTATTGCATTGTTGGACCCTACTGAAGGAAGAAGATATGTAGAACCAGTGAAGGGAAAAGATATTGATAACCTATATAGTATGACCTCATGAATGGATGATTATGTGAATCCTATAGTTGATGGTGTACTTAGTTGGATAATTATTAGTTCATGTGCATCAGATTTAGAATAATGTTTAGATAATTGGCAGCATAGATTTCATGAATTTTCTAGAAGGAAATGTGCTCGGATTACCAACGTGTTACATTAGATTGGAACTGAGGTATATGATCCTCCTAGGTATGACGAACTAACCGATGTATCTTATTTTATAAGATAATTGGAATTACAAATATCGAATCATAAAATATTACTAGCTTTAGATGTCACGCTAAAAATGACCCTAACAAGATGGTGGGTTGTGCATAAGGATGGAATAAGAGATTGAGAACAATGCAAAAGGATACTACAAGTTAAGTTTGGGATAGAGAAAGAAGATATTATGCATAAGTATACAGGGTTGAGATATCCAATGGAGCATGTTACAAAGTGCATTTCAACATGAAGTAAAGTATCTAGGAAAGAATGGACACAATTGTTTGTACACACCTTGGGTACAATCCCGAAGAATTGGTATTTATAACTGTAAGTGCACATAGAAACTACATATTGGGAAGAATTGACTCGTAATTTTAAGGTAACTTTTAGTTTTGAAGATGATGCTCCTTTGATTGGCTCAACCTTGTAGATTATCACAGATTATATTTTTACATCAGAATACTAGATAGAACTAGTACCTATATTGAACATGCATATATATTTTGTGATGGATTGAGAAGTTTTGGAGTGTTATAATGTTGTTGAAGAAGACCAGGAGGACAAAGATTCAAGAAATTTGAAAATACCTGCAACAGAAGGATAAAGTGCAATAGAAGGTATAGAGATTGAATCTACCGTATATGTAAATCCATTGAGAATGCACAAAGTAAATATTGGTACAGAATATAATCCAAAATTTGCAAACATAGAAGACTACCGGAATGAAAAAATTGTTGAAAAGATAGTTGATTTACTGTGTAAATATTAGGACCTATTTTTGATCACTTTTTTAGAGATCAAAGGGATTGTTGGGGAGTTAGGAGTGTTATCACTGAAATTTCATTCGCAACATTGCATGCAAATGGTTAGAGGAATACAACATCTCCAAACACCTATTAGTTCACATGCAACACCAAAAAAGCATTTCCAAGAGGCAAAAAGTATACAATTGGTCAAAAAATTGACATGCGCTCAAACACTAAAGGAAAAACGTGCATAGTGTGTGGGCCAAAGAAGCCTGTAGAGTGCACAATGCACCATATGCGTGACTGTGTACGAGAAAATTTTATCACACCTGTGAACGATGCATTTATGGTTCTTGTCAGCCTCTCACCCACTTTTGGACCAGCACCCAACTTGATTTGACCCTCAAATCCGAACTTAATTTGAATGGGGGGTTGGTCAAAGACCCAAGGGTGCCCTAAAGGACCCCTTGTTCACACTAAAGACCGGTTGGATATTGCCTCAAAGACATGCTATAAAAGGAGGCCATGGGTGCACTAAAAATTGAAGAATCTCATTGTATTTTTATGCTGCCTCTATTCTCCTTCAAGAAACCTCTTTTCTTCTTGGAGCATACTAGCATCATCTCAATAAGCTATTCACATAGGGGACTCAAGAGCCCTCCCAAGGAGAAACAAAGGATCCATAAGTCCCCCTATCTCTATGGTGTTTTCACACTAATATACTTCTCCATTGGTGGCATGATTATTGGTAATTTGTTTGATTGATTTTGGTTCTAATTTCCTCATGCATTTTAGTTTTCTTTCTTTAGTTATTTCTTTAGTTGTTTGTATATTAGTATTTTGTTTATTTCATGTGACTGAATTATTTTATTCATACACTAACCTTTGTCCTGTCTAATAGGCCCAACTAGACTTGCAAGTGCCCTTATTTTTCTCATTCAAGTGATGAAATGGACACAACAAATTGGCGACCATAATGGGGATAAGGTATCAATTTCCTCCCTATTTGGGTTGTTTGAGCACTTCTTTTTGACCCATTTGCCTTGCAGGGATCATAACGGGTCTAGCCTTACCTGCAAAGAGTTGAGTTTGGAGCTGGAAGAGGAGAATTCCACTTAAACCCTC